>QGSO01000413.1:0-47500 GCA_011037825.1 Carya cathayensis
CATCACTTTCACTTTCATGAGGAACAGCTTTAATTGCCCAGCTCTTCTTTGGCTTTTCTTCTTCTTCTCCTTTTTTCAATGTGTACTCATGGGTGCCAAGCTTCTTGAGGTCTCTAGCTTCAAGAATCACTGTCACTTTTGATTCCCAACGATTTGGTAGAGAGTTGAGAATTTTTCTTACTATCTCCACTTTAGAATAAACTTTGCCAAGAGCTGTCAAGCTGTTTATGATGTTAGTAAAACGAGTGTACATACTAGAAATAGATTCATCATCATTCATCTTAAATATTTCATATTCATGAGTAAGAATATAAATTTTTGATTCTTTGACTTGAGAAGTTCCTTCATAAGTAACTTCCAAATTATCCCAAATTTTCTTTGCCGTAGTGTAAGTCATTACTCTATTAAATTCATTACCATTGAGAGCATTATATAATAAATTTATAGCAGTTAAATTCAAAGTATAAAGTCTATCGTCTTCACGATCAAACTCTTCTTCTTCCTTTTTGACCTTTACTCCATCAACCACTTTTGTTGGAATATAAGGTCCATTTACAATGTATTTCCAGATTTCTCGACCTTGAGCCTGAAGGAATAATCTCATTCTAACTTTCCAAAATGAGTAATTATCTCCACAAAAGAGTGGAGGCCGACTGCTAGATTGACTTTCACTAAATGAAGCTGCAATGTTAGCTATAAGATCTTAACTCAAAAGATAGTTAATCTTATAACAAAGCTCTAGCTCTTATACCAATTGTTGCCCAGATGACTAACACAAGAGGGGGGTGAATTGAGTTGTATTAAAAAAAATAACAATTATAAATCAAATATACAATATAAAATATAAAACAACAATAAATATAAAGAGTAAGGGTAAGAGAGAAGCAAACTCAGTATGTTAACGAGGTTTGGCCCCACTGCCTACGTCGTCGCCTCAAGCTATCCCTTGAGAATCCCCGAATTCACTATTCAATCTCCTTCAGGTGGAGATAGAAACCTATTACACCTTTGAACAACACCACTACAAAGGAAATAAGAACAATACAGCACAGACTATATCTCTCAAAATGAACAAGGGTTAAGGCTCAATGCTTAGAGAAGAGAGAATGAAAACTTTGAATGAATGTTGTATGCTCTTGGTGTTGTCAATGTGAAGCTCTCAAATGATCTATTTATAGGCATATGAGACTTTATATTCAAATTTAAAAAAGATTCACATGTCAAAGACATCATCATTCACTTTTCAAAAAATCAAACCTAATCTTTTTACTTTTTGCATATGACAAAAGGAGCACACTTTGCTTTTAAAAAAAAATTAAACCTAATCTTTTACTTTTTGCATATGACAAAAGGAGCACACTTTACTTTTCAAAAATTTCAAACCTAATCTTTTACTTTTTGCATATGACAAAAGAAGCACACTTTACTTTTCAAATTTTTCAAACAAAGACATCTTCCTTTTACATAAGTCAAGAAAAGCATCAATCACTTTTGAAAATATTCAAATAAAACATGCACATGTGAATGATGACAATCAATCATCTTTAATATTTTCAAAGTTCAAACCTTTAATCATGTCATGCACATGTGAAAGATGACAATCAATTATCTTTCAAAATTTTCAAATTTAATTTTCAAAATATTCATGCACATGTGGAAAATGAATTTTAATGTTTTATGATAAAATATTAATTTTAAGCCTTAATCCTAATTTTGAATTTTTAAGAGATTTACAACATTACTCTATGACTTTAATGTGAACTTGTTCCCTTCTTGCTCATGCTTGGTTTCTTGCTGTGCTTGACTCCATTGTGTAGATAACTTGAGCTTGAGACTCCTTTATTCTTTGAATTTATTTGTTATTATCAAAATCCATGTGTAGATGTATAATTACACAAAATTTGAAACCTCAGGTTCAACATAACTCATATCTTGTAGTTTTATATTTTGTAATATAATGTAATATGTAGTGGATTGCATGCATTTTAGTTTTTCATTTTTATATATTTTATTATTCTGGACCATGTTATGCTTTTTAACATTACCTCTTAGAAAAATTTTCACAAAATATAGGCTTTAAAAATTTTTTTTATGATTTTTAACATTTTTAAAACTTTCTATAACAAATATAGGCTTTTACATATAAAGAATTATGCTTTTTAACATTGATTTTTCTTAAAAACATATTTAATATAATATAGGTTTTATTAAAAAAAAATTCTGCTTTCAAAGCCGAAAAAAGAAAAGAAAAAAAAGGGTTCAATTCGGAACCTGGAACCCAGGTTCATCAGGGTTCCAGCCCGGATCTGACCCGTGCTAACCTGGTCCAGGTTCCGGCCCGGATTTCAAATCCGGGTTCCGGTTTGGGTTTACCCGGGTTCCCGGGTTGGAACCCGAATGAACAGTCCTACGGTAGGGTAAACGAATGATGTGTGTGAAAAACATGAAAATGACACCAAGTATATGAATGTGTGTAACAGCTTGCTAGAAATTCAATGGTAGAATTTCTATAGAGTTGAGGAACTTCGTAAAAACTTCGTAAGTTTTCACGAATCGGCTAATCGCAAAGGTTTTAGTCTGTCAAAATAGTTAGTGTTATCACTCGCTATGGTGCCAGAAATGTGATTTTAATTGTTTGAGGTAGTTAGAAGTGTCAGAATATATTATAGTTTGTGCCACTAGACTCAGTAGAATATTTAGGATTTTATGGCCCAATAACCTATTTTCATAATTTCGGACAAAACGACTGTTCGAAACTGTGAATTTATTTATAGGAGCACTTCGGGGTTGAGTTTTGGTAAACGGTTTTTACTGTACATTAATATGAATTTTTAGAATTTTTCAATACTAAATTTATTACGCTTTTTTTTTGGAGTGAATAGTAACCTTGATAAGCGTACTAAGTGCAGTGTTTTCCAAATCACAGTGTGGAATGTCCAAATTAGTTTAGAGAAGTTTTATTTGGACATTTGGCAAGATCTTAGCCACATATAGTGAATAGTATTAGACACTTGGAACAAAAAGGAACCATTAGATGGATTTGTAAAGGAAATCAAAGTGTGAGATCATGCCACCTAAGCAAAACCTTTTTCATCTTATCAACCAAATTGAGTCAGATCAAAGAGAGTTTCAACTCTAGTGAAACCATAAATATTTGGAATCCAATTGAAACCCCAAAATTTTGGTTGAAACCAAAACCCTAAACGGTTTTCCCAAACCCTAAAGTTGGCCTTCAAACCCTTTTCGATCCAATTTCTAGCATTGTGTTTAATCACTTGATTAAATCACTTCCATATGCTATTAATTTCTCAAATTCTTGTTATGACATATTTATCCAACCTTTTAAACCTTGGAAATGTGTTTGGGCCAAGAAAAATTAGATTTGGGCTTGATAGCATCTCAAAACCTAACCAAACCCCCTTTAAACCCCAAATTGAAGCCTACTTGGTTGAGGCCCACCAAGACCCACGAATTTGGCCACCTTTGGCAAGGCTTCTTGGAGAATTTTCCTCTCCCACATGGTAGACCATTCACTGCCCTTGGCTGCACCCAATAGTGCCTTGATGAGATGGAGAAACCCACCCCATCAACCTACATAACTCACAGCTTCTGCAGGCTGTCCTTTCCCTTCTCTATTCTCCACTTTATGTCACATATCTACCTTCAATCAATGGTCATTCAGGTCCATATCTTCCCCCTACAGAAGTCTTGAGTCGTGCAAGTCACACTTACTTCCCTTTCATCACTTCTTCACCCCGTTCTTAGAGAGAAACCCAAAAGAGCTCTCTCGGGCAGATTTCTGGGTCTTTTTATGTGGAGGTTTTTGACCATTTGTAAGTATTTTCACATGATGACTCCTTATAAAAGTTGTTTCTCTTTGAGTATAGTTTTCGTAGCTATATTATTCGTATCATTCCATGGTCATTTGGTTGGTCAAAAGTATTTGTAACCATAAAAAGGTCATTCTGGGAGTGAATCTGGAGAGTATGTTATGTTTTGGAGTTTTTGACCAAGCTAATGGACATATCTTGGCCTGAAAATTTTATGGAGTGTTCTTAGAATGTATTTAAGAGTTTTCATTGAAGTTTTGTTTTATGACTAAAACTTTTGATGATAGATTTTCTTAGATATAGAACCTTGAAAACTGGAAGTGGAAAAATAGTTTTTATTTGGAGAAAGTTTGAATATTTCGTGGTTTGATCTTACTCTAATGGCTTTGATATTTTTATATGATGATTCTAAGTCTCTTATTTTCATTTTAGGATGTTAATTTGGAGATATTTAGCATTAGTTTCAAAGATATGATTTTTTTATGGAAGAGGATTCTGGTTAGGCCAAAGATTTGATGTATTTGGGTTAAATCTATGTTTTATTGATTTTTAGCCATGTGATTTTAATTTTGATGGTTAATATAAATTTTTGATTCCTTAACTTGAGAAGTTCCTTCATAAGTAACTTCCAAGTTATCCCAAATTTCTTTTGCCGTAGCACAAGTCATTACTCTATTAAACTCATTACCATTGAGAGCATTATATAATAAATTCATAGCAGTTAAATTCAAAGTATAAAGTCTATCGTCTTCACGATCAAACTCTTCTTCTTCCTTTTTGACCTTTACTCCATCAACCACTTTTGTTGGAATATAAGGTCCATTTACAATGCATTTCCAGATCTCTCGACCTTGAGCCTGAAGGAATATTCTCATTCTAACTTTCCAGAATGAGTAATTGTCTCCACAAAAGAGTGGAGGCCGACTGCTAGATTGACTTTCACCAAATGAAGCTGCAATGTTAGCCATAAGATCTTAACTCAAAAGATAGTTAATCTTATAACAGAGCTCTAGCTCTGATACCAATTGTTGCCCAGATGACTAACACAAGAGGGGGGGTGAATTGAGTTGTATTTAAAAAAATAACAATTATAAATCAAATATACAATATAAAATATAAAACAACAATAAATATAAAGAGTAAGGGTAAGAGAGAAGCAAACTCAGTATGTTAACGAGGTTCGGCCCCACTGCCTACGTCCTCGCCTCAAGCTATCCCTTGAGGATCCCCGAATTCACTATTCAATCTCCTTCAGGTGGAGATAGAAACCTATTACACCTTTGAACAACACCGCTACAAAGGAAATAAGAACAATACAGCACAGACTATATCTCTCAAAATGAACAAGGGTTAAGGCTCAATGCTTAGAGAAGAGAGAATGAAAACTTTGAATGAATGTTGTATGCTCTTGGTGTTGTAATGTGAAGCTCTCAAATGATCTATTTATAGGCATATGAGACTTCATATTCAAATTTAAAAAGATTCACATGTCAAAGACATCATCATTCACTTTTCAAAAAATCAAACCTAATCTTTTTACTTTTTGCATATGACAAAAGGAGCACACTTTGCTTTTCAAAAAAATCAAACCTAATCTTTTACTTTTTGCATATGACAAAAGGAGCACACTTTGCTTTTCAAAAATTTCAAACCTAATCTTTTACTTTTTGCATATGACAAAAGGAGCACACTTTACTTTTCAAATTTTTCAAACAAAGACATCTTCCTTTTGCATAAGTCAAGAAAAGCATCAATCACTTTTGAAAATATTCAAATAAAACATGCACATGTGAAAGATGACAATCAATCATCTTTAATATTTTCAAAGTTCAAACCTTTAATCATGTCATGCACATGTGAAAGATGACAATCAATTATCTTTCAAAATTTTCAAATTTAATTTTCAAAATATTCATGCACATGTGGAAAATGTATTTTAATGCTTTATGATAAAATATTAATTTTGAGCCTTAATCCTAATTTCGAATTTTTAAGAGATTTACAACATTACTCTATGACTTTAATGTGAACTTGTTCCCTTCTTGCTCATGCTTGGTTTCTTGATGTGCTTGACTCCATTGTGTAGATAACTTGAGCTTGAGACTCCTTTATTCTTTGAATTCATTTGTTATCATCAAAATCCATGTGTAGATGTATAATTACACAAAATTTGAAACCTTAGGTTCAACATAACTCATATCTTGTAATTTTATATTTTGTAATATAATGTAATATGTAGTGGATTGCATGCATTTTAGTTTTTCATTTTTATATATTTTATTATTCTGGACTATGTTATGCTTTTTAACATTACCTCTTAGAAAAATTTTCACAAAATATAGGCTTTAAAATTTTTTTTTTATGATTTTTAACATTTTTAAAACTTTCTATAATAAATATAGGCTTTTACATATAAAGAATTATGCTTTTTAACATTGATTTTTCTTAAAAACATATTTAATATAATATAGGTTTTTATTAAAAAAAAATTCTGCTTTCAAAGCCGAAAAAAAAAAAAAAGGGTTCAATTCGGAAACTGGAACCCGGGTTCATCAGGGTTCCAGCCCGGATCTGACCCGGGCTAACCCGGTCCGGGTTCCGGCCCGGATTTCAAATCCAGGTTCCAGTTTGGGTTTACCCGGGTTCCCGGGTCGGAACCCGAATGAATAGTCCTACGATAGGGTAAACGAATGATGTGTGTGAAAAACATGAAAATGACAGCAAGTATATGAATGTGTGTAACAGCTTGCTAGAAATTCAATGGTAGAATTTCTATAGAGTTGAGGAACTTCGTAAAAACTTCGTAAGTTTTCACGAATCGGCTAATCGCAAAGGTTTTAGTCTATCAACATAGTCAGTGTTATCACTCGCTATGGTGCTAGAAATGCGATTTTAATTGTTTGAGGTAGTTAGAAGTGTCAGAATATATTATAGTTTGTGCCACTAGACTCAGTAGAATATTTAGGATTTTATGGCCCAATAACCTATTTTCATAATTTCGGACGAAACGACTGTTCGAAACTGTGAATTTATTTATAGGAGCACTTCGGGGTTGAGTTTTGGTAAACGGTTTTCTACTGTAGGTTAATATGAATATTTAGATTTTTCAGTACTAAATTTATTACGTTTTTTTTGGAGTGAATAGTAACCTCGATAAGCGTACTAAGTGCAGTGTTTTCAAAATCACAGTGTGGAATGTCCAAATTAGGTTAGAGAAGTTTTATTTGGACACTTGGCAAGATCTTAGCCACACATAGTGAATAGTATTAGACACTTGGACACAAAGAGGAACCATTAGATGGATTTGTAGAAGGAAATCAAAGTGTGAGATCATGCCACCTAAGCAAAACCTTTTTCATCTTATCAACCAAATTGAGTCAGATCAAAGAGGGTTTCAACTCTAGTGAAACCATAAATAGTTGGAATCCAATTGAAACCCCAAAATTTTGGTTGAAACCAAAACCCTAAACGGTTTCCCAAACCCTAAAGTTGGCCTTCAAACCCTTTTCGATCCAATTTCTAGCATTGTGTTTAATCACTTGATTAAATCACTTCCATATGCTATTAATTTCTCAAATTCTTGTTATGACATATTTATCCAACCTTTTAAACCTTGGAAATGTGTTTGGGCCAAGAAAAATTAGATTTGGGCTTGATAGCATCTCAAAACCTAACCAAACCCCCTTTAAACCCCAAATTGAAGCCTACTTGGTTGAGGCCCACCAAGACCCACGAATTTGGCCACTCTTGGCAAGGCTTCTTGGAGAATTTTCCTCTCCCACATGGTAGACCATTCACTGCCCTTGGCTGCACCCAATAGTGCCTTGATGAGATGGAGAAACCCACCCCATCAACCTACATAACTCACAGCTTCTGCAGGCTGTCCTTTCCCTTCTCTATTCTCCACTTTATGTCACATATCTACCTTCAATCAATGGTCATTCAGGTCCATATCTTCCCCCTACAGAAGTCTTGAGTCGTGCAAGTCACACTTACTTCCCTTTCATCACTTCTTCACCCCGTTCTTAGAGAGAAACCCAAAAGAGCTCTCTCGGGCAGATTTCTGGGTCTTTTTACGTGGAGCTTTTTGACCATTTGTAAGTATTTTCACATGATGACTCCTTCATAAAAGTTGTTTCTCTTTGAGTATAGTTTTCGTAGCTATATTATTCGTATCATTCCATGGTCATTTGGTTGGTCAAAAGTATTTGTAACCATAAAAGGTCATTCTGGGCGTGAATCTGGAGAGTATGTTATGTTTTGGAGTTTTTGACCAAGCTAATGGACATATCTTGGTCTGAAAATTTTATGGAGTGTTCTTAGCATGTATTTAAGAGTTTTCATTGAAGTTTTGTTTTATGACTAAAACTTTTGATGATAGATTTTCTTAGATCTAGAAACTTGAAAACTGGAAGTGGAAAAACAGTTTTTATTTGGAGAAAGTTTGAATATTTCGTGGTTTGATCTTACTCTAATGGCTTTGATATTTTTATATGATGATCCTAAGTCTCTTATTTTCATGTTAGGATGTTATTTTGGAGATATTTAGCATTAGTTTCAAAGATATGATTTTTCTATGCAAGAGGATTCCGGTTAGGCCTAAGATTTGATGTGTTTGGGTTAGATCTATGTTTTATTGATTTTTAGCCATGTGATTTTAATTTTGATGGTTGGATATTCTTTAAGACACATTTTTAAACCATGTGATGTTTTAGTTTGAAGATCTCATCTTTGTAAGCCATGGATCAAGAGATTTATCAAAGCTAGTTGAGGAAAAAGTTTCTGTTTTTGGACTAAGTGTCAAACCAANTTTTTGTATTAAGTGTAAAACCAAAAACTCCAAGTGTTATTTTGTGATTTTGATGACTTTAGTTTGATGATTTAAATCATGGTTAATCTTAGGATGATGTTATGAATATGTTGGAAGTAAGATTTGATTTTTTGAAATTCTTGGAGATGTTTTGATTTAGGATCAAAGCTTGTGATTCAAGTGTTTGGATCTTCTTACAAAAAGTTTGGTGTTGAATATTAGCTTTTTCTAAATGGATATTTTAAGTATGGTTGTAAACTTAGAATAGGAAGATCTTTGTTGCAAAATTTTGGTTTAAGCATTAATTTTGAAGTTGGAAGGAATTGCAACAAAAATCAAGAGAAATGACCTATGGATGTTTCGGCCATAGTGTGTTTTCTATAGTTGTGATTTGTTTTAAATCTTTCTGAGTTAATATTTGAGTTTAGGATAAAATTTACATGAGGAATGTAAATTTTGGAAATTTTTGGAATTAGGATGTGAAATCCTTAAGTTAGGGGTAAGATGGTCATTTTATCACATGTAGAGGGTAAAATGATAATTTTATTTTAAGTTAGCTTGTTTTCATGTTTCTAGTTGTTAGTAATTAAATTTCTAACTTTTAAAATACCTTCTTACAGTTCCTCGTGTTTCGCACTTTATTCTCGTAGAACGCGACGATCGAGGTAAGTTAGCTTCTAACTTACTATCAGTTTACTGTGTATGTATGATGAGTAAGGGAACTAAAATTTATGTATGTATGTTATCATATATGCCATGCCATGTCATGTCATTACATATTTATCTGTTACACATGATTTATTCTTTCATGAATATTTATCTGTTACACACTCTATTCTGTCATGTAATGTTGTATGTTATAAGTATGCCATATCTTACATGTATGTCATATCATATAATATTCACTGTTGTAAGTATTTCATGTCAAGTATGACATTTGTTACATGTTCGGTCATGTTACGAAGTGTTTCCATCTCAAGTAAGTCATGCCTTTCAAGTTACGTTTAAGTCGGTTATGTCTAGTATACTCGTGATGTAATCATTATGATTGTTCAAGCATCTCCACTTGTAATTCACACGAGGTACTTTTGGCGAAATCATTTTGATTGTCAGAATGCCGTTCAAGTTGAGTTATGCAGATACTCCTAACGTAATCATTTTGATTCTTAGGATATCTTATTTAAAATACTTGTGATGGAATCATTCTAATTGTCAGAGTATTATTGGGTACTCCTGGTGTAATCATTCTGATTGCTAGGGTACGTGTTTTAAGATACTCGTGATGGAATCATTCTGATTGTCTGAGTATCTTTGATGGAATATGTTGGTCGGAATCATTCTAATTGTTCACTATTCCTGACGAAACGACTGGCGGAATCATTTTTGATTATCAGAATTCAAGTCCAAGTTCATGTTAAATAAAGAGGCAAGATTCTAAGTTTATGTTAAGTCAAGTTTCAGATCAAGTTCATGTTATGTTATGTTATGCTCACGTACATGTTATGTTCATGTTCACGTTAAGTTTCAAGTTCATGTTCACATCATGTTATGTTCACGTTTATGATATGTTTAAACTCACGTTCATGTTATGTTATGTTCATGTTCACGTTATGTTTCAAGTTCACGTTTCTGTCATGTTATGTTCACGTACATGTTATTTTCAAGTTCACCTTCATGTTATGTTATATTCACGTTCACATTATGTCTCAAATTCACGTTTATGTCATGTTATGCTCAGGTTTATGTTAAGTTCAAGTTCATATTTATGTTATGCATGTTCACGTTCATGCTATATTTCAAGTCCATGTTATGTTTCAAGTTTCACATTCATGTTATGTTGCTAGTCCATGTTATGTTTTAAGCTCAAGTTCATGTCATGTTAAGTCAAGTTCAGTTCACGTTTAAGTTCAGGTTATGTCATGCTATATGTCAAATTATGCTATGCTTATTTACGACTTTATTTATGCACTTATACTTTTACTGCCATGCATGCGTCTTTAACCTGTGTGGGAGTTTTCTGTTAACTTACTGAGATTTGTAATCAAATCTCACCTTGGTAGTCCCAACTACCATTCCTCCTGAATGGTAGGCGATGTGTCAGGATCATAGCACGGAGCAGACATTCATAGACTGAAGGAGGTTGACTAGACGCCACAGACACGACGCGGAGCTTACAACTTCCATAGTTAGTTTTTGGACAGTATTCTGGCCTCGTTAGTCTAGTTACATGAGTTACTCGACGAACTTCCTCAATAGTGTATTTTGGTAATGTAAATATGGAGTTTGGTCTCCCATGTTTTTGAGGTTATAATCTTCTAAGACTTATACTGAAATCGTGAATGTTTATTTTGCTAAGTATGCTTGGATTACGATTTAACTATTTGAGATATTATAAGTTTGGTGCATAGTATTGCTCAAGAAAAAAAATTATCTGCTATGAATATTGCATAATACTAGATGCATGTTAGGAATATTGCATCTTATATGTCATGTACGGGGGCAGGTAACCATGTGTTGCATATCCCGACGCTTCAGATGTCCGTTCGATCCCAAGCGGAATCTGGGGGTGTCACAATGTGTCCCATATTTTTTTTTTCCAATTTTAATTGACCTTTAGCTAGGGGTGGGCAGCGGGGCCCCGCCCCCCGCTGCCCCGCCCCCGACATATGCGGGGCGGGGTATTCGAACCGCAAGGGGGGGGGACGGGGGCCCCACCCGTATGCAACCATTTTAGCGGAGGTGGGGGACTGAGGGGCCGTGACCCCGCTTCAGTTATATATATTATATAATTATATAATTATAATAGTTTTAAGTTTATTTTATGTGTTGAAACGGTACCGTTTTGTACATGACAAAATGGCGCCGTTTCAATAAGGGCCGGGGGGTTTCATTAAGTCTTAATGAAAGGCGACCTCGACCCCTTCGGCTTCTGGAACCCTCTCCACTCTCAGACTCTCCTCTCACTCTCTGTCTCTCTCAGCCAGTCAGCCGAACTCTCCTCTCTCTCGCACGACGCCGGATGCAGAGGTAAGTCACTCCGCAACCGATTCTCTATTGTTTTTTTTTTGTTTTTGAGTTTTCATCGGAGATTGGAGGAATGATGGGTTGAATCGGAGATGGAGGATGAGAATTTGTAACTTGTGTGCTGTGGATTCGTGGTTTGTGCATGTGTATTCAGTGTTTTGTAGCTTTGAATCTGTGAACCCTAAATTGATTTGTGTTTTGAATCTGTGAACCTTAAATTGATTTGTGCTTTGAATCTTTGTTTTGTAGCTTTTAATCATTTCAGAAACCCTAAATTGATTTAGGGGTTTCAATCAATGAAACCCCTAAAAAAAAATTAGGGTTTCGGACCCTAAATTGATTTAGGGGTATTATTACATGAAACCCCTAAGTCAATGAAACCCCTAAATTGATTTAGGGGTTTCAATTAATGAAACCCCTAAAAAAATTAGGGTTTCGGATTTGGGTCTTTTTTTTCTTCTTCTTTTTTTAAAAATTATATTTAGCCCATTTTTAAATAAGACTTTACAGTTAGATATATANTATGTGAAAATTTTATTTTTTGATAAGAATAATTTATTGATCCATATAATTAGGCTAGGCCCAGGTAAACAAGAAGTATACTAGAGATGAACCTAATTACAAGCTAAGCACTGTGGAAAACAGCATAAAAGTCATTAAAACTAATCCCCTTAAATACAATAGCCAAAGCCCAAAGTAACAATGTATGAAAGAAAAAGTCCGTCAACCCACGTTCCTTATTATTAAAACAGAGACCATTCCTTTTGTTCCAAGTGCACCACATTAAAAATAGAGGCACCATCTTCCATATACTTGTTGTTTGACGATTGCCTTGAATACCTCTCCAACATGACAGTAAGTCTACCACCCTCCTAGGCATGACCCAAGCAATACCAAGCTTAGTAAAGATTTCATCCCATAAAACCTTAACCGCATTATAGTGAAGAAGAAGATGATCCGTTGATTCTCCATTTCTTTTACACAGAAAGTGTCAATCCATTATAAAAGACCGTGTTGTCTCAGCTTATCAGTAGTTAGTACTTTCCCATGGCAGGCCAACCAGCTAAAGAAAGCAACTTTGAGAGGAACATTACTCCAAATGCTCTTCCAAGGGAAGACAATGGTAGAATGGATCGACATAACCTTATTATAGGATTTGACCGAGAGGTTCTTGTTCCCTGAATTAATTCAAAGCAACTTGTCCTTCCCTCCAACTTTTAAGTTCAACGCATACACTATAAAATTCTTTAATGTCTCCCATCTCTCAATCGTGGACAGCTCTAACGAACCTCACAGACCAATGAAGAGAAGTAGAAGAAATGTCCATGTTATCATTCACTCAAGCATCCTTATCCAATGCAACCCTGTAAAGAGAAGGGAAAACGTTCATCAAGGCAACTTTACCGCACCAAGTGTTGTACCAGAAACTGATTCATGTTCCCCTTCCCACCCCAAATCTGAAATTGTTGAAGAAACCTTCCCATCCATTGTGGATAAATTTCCAAACTCCCACACCATATGTCTCTTTTACTTTATTAATATTGTACAACAATCTATTTTTTTTCAAATGGAGAGAAATTTGGTAGAAATGACCTCATTGTGCTTCTAGTATAACATGAAACTTTACTTTTTATGTACCGTCAATTCCAGTAGATTGAGGGTACAAATCTGGTCCCTCTATTGAGATGATACACCTCATGTGAGATCTTCTCAATTGATTGTAGCAGACTGTTTGGCATGTCATGCTCAAAATAAAACAGCCAAGCCACTGTTGCCATCTCCTTACCCTTACTAGTCTGCAACACTAAGACGAGTTTTAAACGATGCTGTCTTTGTATAGAGTGAAGAGTAGAGAAGCACGAAGAAGAATAAACCTCTCAGCCTACCTGACATCGGGCTCGTGTGTATCAAATAGGTTGATTAGAAGAGCCTGTCTATTGGCACTGTGGATTAGTACCTTGTGCAAGGATTAAATTCATCCAACAAATATCAATGACTACAAAAATTGAAGTTTTGATATAGCTATATATTTCAAATAAATTCTGTTGATGATTAAATCCAAATGCTCATTTGACATTTTTATTTAATGGAAACTATTTCGCTAATATTTGTTCCAAAAAATGTAAAATATCCAACATATTGTCACTGCCAACAATTCATGCATTTAGAACTCACTGGGCTAGACACAAGACAACTTTTATTCTACCTTGGAGAGGATAAGTTATACGTATTTTTTCTCCTTACCATCAGTTCTTGGCATCAAAATTTGGGGAAGCTTGGATCTATATTTATGTTGCAGCTCATTTTGTAATCATATGAATAGTCGCATGAGGTGCTTTGAACTAGGTTTCTTTTGGTAATGAATCATGCTGCACATGCCACATGGTTTACCATCAGTCTCTTGTCTGTTCCTTCTCTCAAATTATTCTGGGTATCATTTTCCCATTACAAGTTTCATGGTACATTATACTTTTTTTCCTCACCTGGTAACATATGTTTTGCCCTTTTTGTTTTGATCTTTAACAATTACAGCTTCAGACTATTATCAACTTGATGATCTACTGACTCCTGAGGACCAGGCTATCAGGATGAAAGTAAGGGCCTGCATGGAACAAGAAATAGCTCCAATAATGACAGAGGTATCTTTCTCATGTTGCTTGTATTATTTATTTTTATTATTTTTACTATTATTTCAATGTTAAATTAATATTATATCTTGGTCCTATTAATAATTATAGCTGTCTTTGTGATTACAACATGAAATTGTGTAATGGTATTTGGCATTGAGGCATTGATGCCTTTATTATTGAATGTGATAGAGATTGTAATACAAAGTAATAGTTCTACATTTTTTTCCCTTTTTCTCAGTATTGGGAGAAGGCCAAATTTCCGTTTCATGTTATTCCAAAACTTGGTGCCCTGTGTATTGCTGGTGGTACAATCAAGGTGATTTGTGCATCTTTTTCTACCCACTCCTCTACCTTTCTTCTTTGAGGTGTAAATTGTGGTGGATGGGATGTTTAGCTAGTTCTGATTCTCAGGGTTATGGGTGTCCTGGTCTCTCCATTACCGGAAGTGCTGTTGCTACAGCAGAAGTTGCAAGAGTTGATGCGAGCTGTTCTACTTTTATATTGGTGCATTCATCTCTGGCAATGCTCACTATTGGTGAGATCTTCATGTTACCTTGTTTTGTATTTAGCTGACAAAATGTTGCAACTATTTGTTTTTTAAATAAATAAACACAAGATGGTTTTAATAAATCATAATATTGTATTTTACTTGTCTGGACCACCAAATATAGCATTTTGTGGATCAGAGGCACAGAAGCAAAACTATCTACCATCTTTGGCACAGCTAAAGACAGTAGGTTGTTGGGTAAGTAGCCTTTTTTGGCATCGTGTTATAGAATTGGGTTTCAAAAAGATGTTTGATATGTGCCTGTGTCAATGCTGAGTTACTTATATATGCTCTTTCCTCATCTCAAGGCTTTCGCTGAGCCTGACAATGGAAGTGATGCAAGTGCTTTGAACACAACAGCAACAAAGGTTCTTACTCTCAACTAATTTTTTATTTCTCTTTCTATAGCGCATAACACCAATTTATATTTATAAAAGCATGCTTACATATGTAATTGAGCTTGATATTCTAAAATTTCATACAATATATAATTTTTTTGCCTTTGCATTTGAAAGATCAGGTGGAAGGAGGTTGGATACTTGAGGGCCAAAAGCGCTGGATTGGAAACAGTACCTTTGCAGATTTGTTGGTTGTTTTTGCCAGGAATACCTCAACAAATCAGATAAATGGGTATGCCATATGCTGTATGATATGCAGGACGCTTTACCCTATATTTGCATGTTGGGCATCTATTTCAACTCTGTGTATCTTTTTCGTGCACAAAGACATTCAGATACTACTTCATGCAATGTTCCTTATAGTATGTTGGAAAATATGCACATCTATACTAACCTAGTAGTGACATTATGATTGTCATGCTGGACATTTATATCCATAGTAAAAACTACACTTGTATTTATCATTAATAACACAGTACATTATCAATTCTCTCAAGTTTTTTCCCTTGATTACTAGATGCAATACGAATTAACATTCAGAAAGTATTTTGATGCGACGTATTTTTCACCAAGTGATACCCAACTGTTCCATTCCAAAAAAATTAGAGTTTGCAAATAGATTTTAGTGAAACAAGATAACCATAACAATCTTTCTTATGTTTCAGCACAGCCCAAAAAGAGAAGAGTTTCATCAATTTTGGGATGGGGAAGTACTTTTTAGGGTCATATGGACCATGAAGATCAATTGCTTTCATTTGTGAAAAATTGAGACCAATCACCTAAAAATGAGACATTGAGACCTTACGTGAAAGTAAAGAAATTGTCATAGTTTCCAACATATGCAAGATTCTTCACATGTATGATCCTCAAGTTTGTCCATATGCCGAAAAAAGTTTTATTCATTGGATGCAATCCTTGACACGTGCAAGGATTGCAAATTTAGGGTCATTAGTTGCCCACCATTTGATAAATGAGGTGATTTTTGTACTCACTTTTGTTTGGAAATGCTTAATTGTTGGTTTTCCAAATCAGCATCCTTGCATGCATGGGTTATATTGCTGCTTTCTATTTCAGATTTATAGTAAAGAAGGATACTCCTGGATTAACAGCTACAAAAATAGAAAATAAAATTGGCTTGAGGATTGTTCAAAATGGAGATATTCTCTTGAAGAACATTTTTATTAATGATGAGGACAGGTTACCTGGCGTTGATTCCTTTCAGGATACAAACAAGGTACAGTTGTGAGGAGTTGGGTGATGATGATCCTGTCCCCTACCATTATTTGTGCACTTTCTGCTTTGTTTGTGGTTTTCCGTCAATTATCATCCATAAGCATGCAGAATGGAGCATTTGGTTGTGATAATACATCAATTTTCATCATATAAAATTTTATGACATGGGTGGAAACACATAACTATAATGGTGTAACCGAACGTCAAATACTCATTGTGGACCAGTTGGATTACACTAGAAAGCTTACTGTTAGTACCTTAGTTGAAGAATTTGTAATTGTAATTTTTGGTGACTAGGACTATGCCTCTCTCTCTCTCTCTCTCTCTCTAACACTTTTTGTTGTTCTGAAAGTTACAAGGTGTAACAAGGTATTCGCTTTGAATAGATTGTTCTACATAAGAACTGTTGAATCCAAGGTTTCAAACTTCTTGTAATTATATATCTACATATTGATTTTGATGATAACAATTGAATTCAAAGAATAAAAGAGTCTCAATCTCAAGTTTTCTACACAATGAAATCAACCACGTCAAGGAACCAAGCATGAGCAAGAAAGGAACAAGTTCATATTAAAGCTAATAGAGTAATTTTGTACATCTCTTGAAAAATTTGAAATTATGATTAAGGTTCAAAATTAATATTTTATCATAAAGTATTAAAACACATTTTTCTCATGTGCATGAATATTTTGAATATTAAATTTAAAAATTTTGAAAAATGATTGATTGTCATCTTTCACATGTGCATACTTTATCTGAATATTTTCAAAAGTGATTAATATTCTTGTTTACTTATACAAAAGGTAAATGATTTTGCTTGAAAATTTTAAAAGTAAATTGTACTCATTTTATCATATGCGAAAAGTAATAAGTTTGAAATTTTTTAAAAAAGAATGATGTTGTCTATGACATGTGAATCTTTTTAAATTTGAATATGAAGTCTCGTATGCCTATAAATAAATTATTTGAGAGCTTCACATTCACAACACCAAGAGCATATAACATTTATTCAAAACTTTTATTCTCTTTTCTCTAAGTATTGAGCCTTAATTTTTGTTCATTTTGAGAGATATAGTTTGCGTTGTATTGTTCTTATTTCACTCATTGATAAGTAATTTTTGATAACCTACCTACTATCAGCTCTTGTATCAATAAAAGAGTGTATATAACTCTTGTGCATGTATAAAGTGTTATACACAAGAAATAATTGAATCACCACGTGTAAGGTGATTGCAAGCGTAGAGGGTGTTCTACATGGATCTTTTGTAGTAGTATTTTTCAAAGGTATAATAGGTTTCTATCTCCACCTAAAAGAGGTTGAATAGTGAATTTGATGATCCTTAAGCGATTGTTTGACGCGAGGACGTAGGCAGTGGGGCCGAACCTTGTTAACATACTGAGTTTGTTTCTCTCTAACCCTTATTTTTTATATTTATTTCTATTTCGTATTTTGTATATTTTATATTATGTATTTGATTTATAATTGTTAATTTTTAAATATAACTCAATTCACCATCTCTTGTATTAGTCATCTGGGCAACAAGAACCAAATAAATTGTTTTCACAATAACAAAGATTTGAAGCAGTTTTTTGCGTTGATATATGATGCTTGCCAAAAGTTTTCATCATTGTGTTTCAATGGTGCTAGCTACCATGAGTTTCTTATTTATTTCTCAAGCACCGAACTTCTTCTAGGTATTTTCTCTCATATACTTTCTATGTACTACAGTTACGCCTATGTATTGATTCAATAAAATTTTATTCTTACCCATTAAAAAAAAAAACGGTTGTGTGAAACATGCCTCTCTTGGGTGGTGTTCTGCCCTCATTGAAGTACCAAAAGGTTAATTCCTCGATCTTGAATGTTTGACATCAACTTCTACCAAATCTATCAGTAATGGTTCACTCAATCATACATGCATGCAACTGCACACACTTCCAGCAGTCTATGGGAATTCAAAATTGTTCATTGTGTCTATGAACTATCTGTTCATGAGTATCTGCAATGCTTTTCTACACGAATCTAGGGTACATTTGTTGCCGGTTTCCAATTTCTCCGTCAGAGTAGTTCCTAGATTTGTAGAAATTCATGTATGTTATTTGATTTTCATGTTATCTGAAACTTCCGACTCAAAACAGGTTCTTGTCGTTTCACGTGTTATGGTTGCATGGCAACCTATTGGCATATCAATGGGCATCTATGATATGTGTCACAGGTATGAGACTAAATGCTGCTCTTCTTCATTAGGATATTTTATTTTAAGCTTTTGGTATCGGTTGCTCTAAATTCCAACCCATCTTAAGGTATCTAAAGGAGAGGAAACAGTTTGGAGCACCCCTTGCAGCTTTCCAAATCAACCAACAGAAACTTTTTCATATGATGGGTAATGTTCAAGCCATGATTCTTATTGGTTGGCGCCTCTGCAAGTTGTATGGAAGTGGGAAAATGACTCCAGGTCAATCTAGCTTGGGAAAGGTACGATTAAAAATCTTTAGACTTGTGATGCATATTTTTTAAGTACGTGTCACTGACAATTTCTACAATTCTTCAGTCATGGATCACACTGAAGGCCAGAGAAACTGCTGCTATTGGACGGGAGTTACTCGGTGGCAATGGCATTTTAGCTGACTTTTTAGTTGCAAAGGTATTTATGCTTCTCTCTTCATTGAAAAATTTAAAGCAACATGTATGAACTATGAATGATTGGATTTGGAGTCTGGACTAGGTCTGCAAAATGAGAATGTGAAAATTGATTTGTTGTGCCCACACCCCCTCCCCAACCCCCGATGTTTATGTCTAGATATTATTGATCTATTATTTATTTTTTCTTGGGGCATCATTGCAGGCATTCTGCGATCTGGAACCAATATACACATATGAAGGCACCTATGACATCAACAGCTTGATCACAGGCAGGGAAATCACTGGTTTTGCCAGCTTTAAGCCAGCTGCATCGAGCAAGCGAAGCCGTCTGTGAAATGTGTAGATTTTCCTCCTTGCCCTGTTGTTTGGAGACTTTTGTTCCTTTTATATGGTGTTAGCTTAACTGATTAAGGTTTGGTTGGGGCACGTAAGGATTTTTATCTTAATCTTAAAATTTTCATCTCATCATTATAATTTTTTCAAATCTTTATACAAAATATAATAAATAATTTAACTTTTTCAAATTTCAAAACAATAATAATATTAAAATATAATATTTTAATATTTTATCTTAAAACTCAAAATTCTTATATCAAAATTCTCTACTACCAAACTGAACCTAAGAGACTAGTCAATAAGAAACAGTTGTGTCGCCCTTTCCAAAATTGTATTACTCAAATTATGTATATTATATATGACGATGGAATGAAATAAAATGCCAGGATTTTCTTTCAACCTTCTTTTTTTTGTTTACATTATCTACTTACCTGGAGTTCTAACAGTAGACGTCCAAAGTTGCTATAGCAGTTGTAATGATATGTACGACCAGCTACGTGGGTTCCCAGAATAGAGTGAAATTTGCCCATCTAAAGACTAAAGTTATATAATTATCCTTCAGGTAATGGTCCCCTCTCTAAAGTCGTATTGTTCCCGAAATAGCACCACTTAAGCAGAGCATTGGCAATGGCTAAAATGGAATTTCGATGTGGTTTTTTGGCCATAATATGGACTTATAGTTAGATTAGTTCACGTTGGACTAACTATCTTAAATTCTAAATAATAATATAATACTATATAGTTTAATAATATTTGATAATTTTTTTGTAATATTTTACAAATACACGTCATATATTAATTAATAACTTTATTAAAAAATAAAATTATTATTTTTCAACTCTTTTTTCATGTAAGCAAAACTATGACATTGAATTTCTTTATAGTTTATGGAATATCCAGGTTTTCATAATAATTATATTTATGCTATATTAGAAAATTGTAAAAAATAGTGGACATTTTCACAATAAATATATCCCTGCTATATTAGAAAATTATAAAAAAAAAAAATTAGAAATATTGCTGCTATATATCCCTGCATGTGATTGCAAAATATCTCAACCTTTACTAACTTTTGATCTCTACAAATAATTTCTAGACTTGGGTGTTGCCAAAACAGTCCACAAATGTACAAACCAACAGTTCACAAATTACCAATATAGTCCACTAATGTACCTCAAAACAGTCCACAAATTACCAAAATAGTCCACTAATTACCAAAACAGTCCATTAATTTAGTTGCTATTCAGCCACATGTTTATCTAGTCCACATGTACTTGGGCAACCATTAAAATTTCAAAAAAAATTCTTCACTAACAACATTAGACACCTCCATAAGGTGTTGAAGTAGATGTAGATGTACTTCCGGAATGAGACCTCCATTCCTCAAAAATTAGCCAGAACATTGAGGAAGAGAATTTTTACCAATTCCTGTGTAGTAAAGACCTCTAGCGCACGAAGCTCATAAGTTTTAAATAATATACAGCCGCCATGAGTAGTAATGATAAGTTTTAAACTAATGGAATGATCTTATTGAAAGAACTATCAAACCCAAGGAGTAAAGATTCAACCCAATGAGTTCCAAATATGAATGTGTAATTTATACTTAAATAATATATGAGTAGTAGGAAAGCCCTAATTTTGGTATTCTCTTCCAATCAAACATTATCTCGTATCCTTTTCTTTCTCTCTTTCAACTATCTCTGCAAGTAATAATATACATATTAGATTCTACAACCAACTGCCACCAGTAAACCACAAATACATTACATTTTTGCTGGACAGTTGATATAAATTTATCTCATAAAATACATTACGAATCCATTATTCTACTAATTGCAAGTCAAATCACAAAACCACAAAAACTAATGGATCACAAGAAGATTAGACAAAAATCACAAAAAAAAGGAAACTTGAAAAACCGAAGCAGAGAGAGCCAAGAGGTAAAGCTGAGAGAAAGAGAAAGGAACTTGAAACGAAGCACAGAGAAGAGAGATCCCTAATGACAGCACAAAGAAGAGGGAGAGAAGAGCGAGAAAGAGAGACTTACGTTAATGGAAACGAAGATGATGGCAACCGCTAGAGAAGGCGACCACCGGAGAGAAGGGGACGCTTGTGAGCTGGGGAAGAATGGGGTTGAAGAAGAATACGGCTTGCGGGTTGAAGATGAAAAGGGCAACGGAGAAAGGGGATGAAGACAAAGAAGGGAGTTTCAAGAGAAAGAAAGAAAAAAAAGATGAAATTGATGGTTTGGGGATGAAGACAGAGAAAAGCGAGGGAAAGAGTGAAGAGGTTGGAAGAAAAATAATAAAATAAGATTTTGGTCCTTGTACATGACCTCGCCAGACATGGAGAGTGTTTGAGATGAAATATTGCATATTTTATATATCTAAAACCAATATATTTTAATTGCTTCATGACATTATTATTGGTTTTAGATGTAAAAAATAATTAATAAGCATAAATCTGAGTTTGTGATTTTAATTAGTTAATATCATGGTTTATACTTGATTTTTATAATTTGTGATTTAATTGGACAATAATTTTTCACATGCACAACACATTTTTAATCTTCTATTTTTCTCTTTAAACTATTTATGATTTTCTATTTGTTTCGAATTATTTTTCTTGCTTTTGCTGCTTTAAATAAAGTATTCCCTAAGATATTAATACTTTGATTTGAAATGCTGGGATAAATAGTTGGAAGCTGGCAGCGGAACCACATGCAAACCATGGGATTCCAATGGTGTTGGACGTATAAACATGTTCTGTATTTAACAATGCTCAAATTGGGAAGCAGTAGAAGAAACATGCATGCAGGACCCAACTAAATAAACTAAAGGAAAAGAAATTGTGGTTGATGAAAAAGACAAATGCAGCTTGGGGGACACATGCATGTGGATGGCAACTTTTTATTATATATATATATATATTTATGTTTTTACATATAGCAAGTTAAAAGCCATGGCACTAATATCTTCACTTTTATGCAGAATAGTAGGAATTTCAAAAGCAGATACAAGGAGGGACCACACGACAGTTTTTCTGGGATGCAAGAGCATGCCTAGGCAGAGAATGTGTGTGGGACGTGCTACAGGTAGTGGCGCTTGGATGACAACAATGTAGCAGAAAGCACACCTGTAGGAGCTCTGAACGTAGACGTGCTACTGGCTACGGACACTAGGCTTTTGGCATTTTTCAAGCTCCACTAAAGACAGGCAAAGCATTAGGTTGGTTCTTACACATGTGGGGCCCACGTTTTCTTTTTTTTGCTTTTTGCACTGATACGCGCATGAAATGGCTATAAAAGGGAGAGGCCTCCGGGGATAATTTTCAGTTCTTGAGAAAACACAAGTGGGGAGAGGGAGCTTGGCAGCGCGGTTGCAGAACCTGTGGCTCAACTGTCGCTGCCCAGCCTTCTTCGTCCGTTTGTAACCTCTCCCTCCAGCTTATTTTAATTTCAGTTTGTTTAATTTAATTTCATTTATTTTTCTTACATCTTACTAAGGTTAGAGGTGAAGTCTAATGATTTAGATATTATTTCCAATCAACAACATAGTTATATTGTGAGTTTGATTGATTGAATGATTTTATTATTAGAAACTTTGACTATCTATATATTTATCTTGATCCATTGTGATTTCCAGATACATTGGATGCTTAAAGAATTCCTGTGATATTCAAATGGATTTGTGAATGTTTTAATCATCAATTGTTTATACTTAATCTTTAGTGAGTAATTTTATTGGCCTTAAATGCTAAATCTTCCTGCACTTGTAATAGCCTTTGTGCTACTCGTTTTGGAGCAAGTCAAGATTTTGACGCTGTTGCTTGGAGAAGTTGATTGTCTTAAATTCAAATTCGTATTTTTATGTTTATTTTCATTGTTAAGGAAGGACGCTGCTACTCTTCATTTTATTTTTTTCCTTAATTTTGATTTTTTTTGACCCCCCAGTTTACTTTTATTTTTGCTTTTGCCATTTCCTTGGGGATTTCATTCTTTTTCTCAGTTTTTACTTTTTGGCTTCTTGAGAGGTCACCTTCTTGATATTATTTTTTTTTGTTTCATTTTTTTGGGACGACCTTCTTTAATCTTTCTCGTTTGCATTTTATTTCTTTGAACTTTTTTTTGGTTTTCTTTTCTTTTGGTGGACGTTGTCTTCTTCATTTTCTTTTTAAGTTTTACTTTTTCCTATGCTGTGGCTTTTTGCTTCATTTTCTTCTTGGATTTAGTTTGGAGTTTCTTTCTCTTCGGTTCTATTGTTTGATCTTGTATTTTATTTTTCCTTGACTTGGACAACGGCTACTTGAGTTCTAGTGAGTTAATTTTTGAGTTATTTTCCTTTTCAATTCTTGCACATTTCAGAGGTTACTATTTTGCACTCTAGGGTTTATGAAGTGATACCGATATGCGATAGCACAATGATCGCAAGTGTCCGCTTTGGCAAAGTAGTTATCTTGCCTGTTATCCCATTTGTTTGGCGGTTTTTTTTTAAGGATATTGGGTTTAAGAAATCCCATTTTTGAATGAGTCATTTATTTTCTGTTTTTGTTTCATTAATTGTTAAACACAAAAAAAAAAAAACAAAAAAACAAAAAAATTTGATTAGCATGTGTGCATGTGATAAACAATATTTTGCCTTAATGAGATATGCACTGACATACACATGATTGACACACACTTTATTTTTAGCATTTTGTGAAATTTGAGCATCTTGTTGGAGTAGTTGAGCAGAATTATTTTGAGAAAATTTATTTTCAATCCTAAGCATATCACATGATTTATGATGCATCATATTTTGTTGATAAGTGATTTTAAATACCGGGATGCTATATTTATTAAGATGAGAATTGGTATAATTTATATAGAATGAATGACAAGTTTTGAAAGAATATTTTGCATATGCTTGCACTTGTAGTGTTTCTCATTAATGTTCATTGATTTAACACAGGAGAGTAAATTGTAGGACTATCGAGCCTTTTTCAAAACTACCGAGCCTTTTTCAAAAGTAAAAAAAAAAAAGAATTAAAAAAAAGATTGAAAAAAAAAGAAAAAAAGAAAGAAAAAAAGAAAGAGAAGAATCATAAATAAAGGGCGTAAAACAGTTACCCATAACTTTGGGGGTTGAATTTTCAACCTTTAAATAGAGTTAGCGTGAAAACTGCAGTCTCTTGGACTTTGAAGTAGTTAGAATCATAAATAATTAATCTTAAGGTTGAAAATCTTATGATAAATCATGTTTATTAATGAGAAACACATAGTTGTTTAGCCACACACACATTCAAGTTTTGAGACTTCTGCCTCAATTCAATGTGGAAAAAAAAATAAAAAAAAATTGTTGAAAATGTCATTGTGGATATAGCACTTGTGTTGAGTAGTCATGGGTCATATTTTGTGATAATTCTGATTTATGTTTGATTACTTTTATTTGAATTTCGAGCCTTATACAATATTTATCTCAATTAATTTTTATTATTTTGCTCAAGGATTAGCAAAAGGCTAGTTGGAAGGTATGTTTGAGTTGAAATATTGCATATTTTATATATCTAAAATCAATATATTTTAATTGCTTCATGACATTATTATTGGTTTTAGATAGAAAAATGGTTAATAAGCATAAATCTGAGTTTGTGATTTTAATTAGTTAATATCATGGTCTATGCTTAATTTTATAACTTGTAATTTAATTGGACAATGATTTTTTACATGCACAACATATTTTTAATATTTTATTTTTCTCTTTAAACTATTTATGATTTTTTATTTGTTTCGTATTATTTTTCTTGTTTTTGCTGCTTTAAATAAAGTGCTCCCTAAGATATTAATACTCTGATTTGAAATGGTGGAATAAATAGTTCGAAGCTGGCAGCGGAACCACATGCAAACCATGGGATTTCGATGGTTTTGAACATATAAACATGTTCTGTATTTAACAATGCTCAAATTGGGAAGTAGTAGAAGAAACATGCATGCGGGACGCAACTAAATAAACTAAAGGAGAAAAAAGTGTCGTTTACGAAAAAGACAAACGCAGCTTTTTATTATATATATATATATATATATATATATATATATGTTTTTACATATAGCGAGTTAAAAGTCATGGCACTAATATCTTCACTTTTTTGCTGAATAGTAGGAATTTCAAAAGTAGATACAAGGAGGGACCACACGACGGTTTTTCTAGGACGCAAGAGCACGCCTAGGCAGAGAACGTATGTGGGATGTCTACAGGTAGTGGCCCTTGGACGACAGCAATGCAGCACAAAGCACGCCTGCAGGAGCTCTGAACGTAGACGTGCTACTGGCTGCAGACACTAGGCTTTTGGCATTTTGCAAGTTCCAGTAAAGACAAGAAAAATAGTAGGCTGGATCTTACACACGCGGGGCCCACATTTTTTTTTTTTTGCTTTTCAGACTGATACACGCACGAAATGGTTATAAAAGGGAGAGGCCTCTAGGGACAATTTTTTTTAGATTTGCTCTTAATATTATTTTTTCAGTTTTTGAGAGAATGCAGGTGGGGAAAGGGAGCTAGGCAGCGCGGTTGCAGAGCCTATGGCTCAACTATCGCTGCCCAGCCTTCCTCCTCCGTTTGTAACCTCTCCCTCCATTTCATTTTAATTCCAGTTTATTTAATTTGATGTCATTTATTTTTCTTACATTTTACTAAGGTTAGAGTGCTTGCACTGGAGAGAGTAACAGCATCTCAGGGCGAGCATCTTAAAGAGTAATAATGCTCGTACTAAAGTGAGCACTGTAGGAGAAGTGTGAAACTCGCCCTTTGGAAAGAAATAATCAACGCCCAAGGCAACCTAAAGTGAGGAAAGAGTACTCGCAACAGGTGAGCAATGGGTGCCTGGAGAGAAGAAATTTAGGCCTGAGGCGAACATAAGTGCTAGCATACGTGCCTAGGTCTCCAAACAATCAACATGGCGGGCACTCTGCCCAACCCATTGTGGGTGAGCAATAAGCTTGTTCTTAGCAAAGGTTATCTCAAGCATTATTTTGATCAGATTGGCATGGCTTGATGATCACAAGCAATGGTTATTTCCTTACTCTACTTGGTTATCCCGAGTAAAAGTTATTTTCTTGATTTGTTGGGTTATCCCGAACAATATCGTGATTGGATTCGCATTGTTCAATGATCCTGAGTAAGGATGATTTTCTTACTTTACTCAGTTATTCCAAACACTATATAAGTTGGACTGTCCTTACTTGGGGATCTCGAGTAAGGCTTATTTTTTGGAGCTTCTTGGTTATACTGAGCATTGAGTCAATCGAACTGGCCTTGCTCTGTGGTCCTGAGCATGCTCTGTTTGGTTACCCCGAATAGTGTTTAAACGTGACTGGCATTGCTTGATGAACCTGAGCAAGGGTTATTTTCTTGCACTGCTCAGTTTTCTCGAGTAGTATTATGCTCAGTGATCTTGTGCAACACATATTTTCTTGCTTTGCTCATTTATCTTGAGTAGTGTGTAGAGGCTAGTCTTGCTCGCCAAGCAAGGGTTATTTTCTTACACTACTCGACTATCCTGAGCAGCGTTTTGATTGGACTGACATGCTTGGCGATCTTGAGCAAGTCATATTTTCTTGTTTTGCTTAGTTATCATGAGCAATGTGTTGGTTGTACTGCCCTTGCTTGGTGATCAGTTATCCTGAGTAGTGTGTTGGTCAAATTGGCCTTATTTGATGATCTCAAGCAAAGGTTATTTTCTTCCGTTAATCAATTATCCCAAAAAGTGTTTTGCTCGTATTGACCTTGCTCATTTATCCTGAGCAGTGGTTATTTTCTTATACTACTCATGATAATTGAGTAGAGCAAGAGAATAATCGTTAATCTTGTTTGGCATAGTAAGCACACATAACTTAAAGCAACTTAAAATTTTTCAATCTTGTTTCGCAAACAACAAAGTTTTGTAGACGGAGACTACCGTAATCTCTTGAGAAGGAAACCTTCTATCTGGATCTAATCGCACCAATGAAAGGCAAAAGTAGAAGATTTAAGCGAACAATAATCCAACCCTTCGTTGTGGAGACGATGAGACAAGAATCACTAAGGCCTAGTTTGGATAATGAGATGAAGTAAGATGGTCTGTGAATAGTAGTGAAATGGTTTGAGTTGAAATGCATTATGAGGTTGTGAAAAATGAGAGGAAAATTTTTTAAAAAATAGTATAAAGTTAAAATATTTTCAGAAAATAAATTTTTAATATAATTTTTGTTTTGAAAAAAGATTGAATTATTTTTTATTTGGAAGTTTGGAAAAGTTGTAATGATTAAATGAAAAAGTTAAAGATTTAAAATTTAAAAGTATTTGTATTTGTGGTGTTTGGTTATTAAGATAAGATGAGATTAGATTAGGGTTGTAATCGAGCCTATTTGAGTCGGTCTTTGGCTTGCCGTGCTTTGGCGCGACTCAAAAAACTCAAGTTCAAGCTTGAGAGTTTTATTTAACCTTTATTCGAGCTCGACTTAGTAAACTAAACTCTCAACTCGAGCTCGAGCTCGGTTCAAGTTGTTTATTTATTTATTTATTTTGAATAAGACCTAATAATTAATAAATTAGAAATAAAAAAATCTAATATTGGATTTGTCCAACTAACAATTAGAACCTCTATTGAATTATAAGATTTTAAAAATTTATAAATAATTAATATGTAGCAAGTTGATATTTATCCATAATAACAATATATTATATACCTACATAAATTATTAATACATACTAGGGTTGTACACCAACATATCGATGTTGGTTTTGGCGTAAAACTGAGACCCCACCGACGTGGGAGAACGCTGCTTAGAATAGGCTGAAACAGTCGACTGTGGGAGAGAAAATCGATCCCATTGGTCTTGACGTGTGTCGGCATGATCTTCGGTCTGCCATCGACATCTTTGTGATGGAGGGATGCCACGAAGCAAAATAAATAGTCTCTTTGACTGAGGGTTGCAGAGGATTCAGACACGGTGCGAAGAAGAAGAAGAAGAAGAAGAATAAAAGGGGCTTATTAAACCTAGTTCAAAGCCTCTAGGCCACAAAATGACGTTGTTTCACTAATTTAAGTGAAACGGCCCCATTTCATATACATATATTTAGAAAAAAAGAGATTAGATGAGATCGGCCAGTTTAGCGGTTTCCTAGGGGTTTGAACCGACGCCAAATTGTTAATATCGGTTTTCTCATTTATTCTCTTGCTCGTTGACTGGTTCCTTGCTGGTTCTGTGCTTCGACGGTTGGTTTGATAAGTTCTAGTGATTCTTGTATACTCCTAATACATACACATAATATGATAGCATATATCGATTTCATATATGGTTCCCACATACTAGTATATGAAATTATTAAATCTTATCGACTAATTATTATACAAATTATAAAATATAGCTATGAAGCATATTCAATATATAGGCATAAGTAATTAAATTACATGTTATATTTTTAATTATAAAATTGCTATGCTTATATTATTAACTAATACATATATATATGTATACATACATAGGTGTATGTATATATTTATTAATATATAAATGATCTTTAATCGAGTCGAGTTAATGAGTCGATTCAAATATAAACGAGTCTTAATCAAGTCGAGTTTAGTCTAGTGGGTATCATTTACTAATTGAGCAGATATCTACTTTTATGGTCGAACTTTTTTATTTTATATTTTCAAGAATTGAGTTTAATTTGAGTTTAACCGAATGATTACTGAACGGGTTATTGAACAAATTAATTCATTTACAATTCTAGATGAAATATGAAGCTCTTATTATCCAAACTAGTCCTAGATGATAACAAGAGCATAAATCGACAAATCAGACGAGTTAGATGGGTGCTCAGCACCAAAAGTGACGGATTCTCAGTCAAATTTAATGGAAAAATGATAGGATTATTACTCTTCTACTATCCATTTATTATTCTTTTTGTATTTGATTTTTTTTAATTTTTTATTTGACTTAATGGTTAAGAAATTGGCTTTTAATAAAATTATATATATTTTAAATATTTTTTAATGGTTAAAGATATTAAAAAAATACTTAAATAATAATAAAAAATTAGGATAATAACCTATCACTACCCAATTTAAAGATGGTTCGATTCACTAAAAAGCTACATACTAACTGATTGATTAGACCAACTTGCATGATCCCTTATAAATTACTGTGCCTCGTACTGTATCGCCCTTTTAATAACTGTTTTTTTACCTCTCTCTGTTCCTTATGTCTTTAGGTCTCTCTTCAAGCCGCACACCTTGGTTTATGCGCTTGGCCTTATCTCGCAGCATCGAAAAACTTCAACAGGAGGCATGTTGTGTTAGGCATCTACTCGATGTAAGTACAGACCAAAAGTATAAAAAAGCAATTCGGCCCGTCAAACACAAATCACTATTCAGCAGCTCATAACTGCTTTTATAATAGAAGTAGATGGTTTAATAGATGTCCCCGAGAGAAAAAGCCAAGAGCTTGACATTCACTTTAATATCCGCATTTTCAAGGATTTTACTTGATAGTTCTCGACCTCTTGTTTGGTTGTCGAGAAGAGGCAGGAAAACATAAGAAACTATATATTTTTCTAGGCAAGTATTTCATATAATAGAAAACGCCAAATTCACTGACAGTCACTTTCTTAACTATTAATAAAAAAAAAAAATGTAAAATATATAAGTGGACACGTTCACTTTAATAGCTGGATTGCGAGCTACAGATCTTTATATCGTTAAATATTGTTAATTCAAGCCCAATTGCTGGTCCGTTATAATAAACCTCAGCTATTCTGGGAACTTCCGACCCTGGGCCTGAGGCCCAGCCCCTGAGAAAAACACACCGTAAAAGATATTCCAAAATTCGATCAGACAATCAAAAGAGCCAGTTTATTTTTTTCTATTTTCAGAAACCTAAAGTTGCGTGCCAACTGACAACTCCCTATCGTACTCTATATGTGTACTTATCCTCCGTTTAAAACGATTCCACGTAATCATCTCATCGCTTTTCAAGCCTGAACCAATCTCGCCCCTGGTTTTGTTTGTTTCAGAACTCCCCAAAGCCCATCGCACCTCTGTTTTCCACCTTTTCTCGTCTACTCCGTCGCGATGACAAAGCAAGGTCCGTTCTCTCTTTAGTCATCACAATTTGATTCTTCTGCTCTGTAAATTATATTTATATTGCTTTGCTCTTTCGTCGGAGCTCTCTGATTTTGTACAGTACTTCCGTTGGATATCGGTATTTTAATAATGGAGATTCGTTTTGGTTTCGAAAGATTTTTTTTTTCATTGACGTCACCGATAGGACCTGTAACTGCCTCACGATTGATCATATAAACTTTAATTGAATATTGGAATTCGTTCTTAGACGGACTTCCAAGTGCCTATTGTTCTTCGCCCTGCTGCTGCTATTCTCGTAATCATTATTAGCTAGCTTACGGTTGTTTCCTTGGAGCAGTTAATGCTGATAATTATTTCGTTGTGTATTCTAATGAAGATTCAACTTCGATATCTTGCAGATGATCTTGAACAAAATGCAAACACTTCTTATTTTAATTTACCGCCATTGGATATTTCGATTGCGTTTCCACAAGCAACTCCAGCGTCCATTTTTCCTCCTTGTGGTATGAATGATAACTTTTTCCCCAGTTGTGCTACATACTTATATTGGCTTGTGATTTTATTTTATTTTTCCTATGCACATGAATTAATTAGTAAAATGATTTTCACAAGTGAAAACATATGTGAAAAATTTATTTTTTGATTAGTAAGAATAATTTATTGATCCACATAATTAGGCCAGGCCCAGGTACACAAGAAGTATACCAGAGATGAACCTAATTACAAGCTAAGAGCTGTGGAAAACAGCATAAAAGTCATTAAAACTAATCCCGTTAAATACAATAGCCGAAATTGTTGAAGAAACCTTCCCATCCATTCTGGATAAATTTCCAAACTCCCGCACCATATGTCCCTCTTGCTTTATTAATATTGTACAACAATCTATTTTATTTCAAATGGAGAGAAATTTGGTATAAATTACCTCATTGTGCTTCCAGTATAACATGAAACTTTACTTTTTATGTACTGTCAATTCCAGTAGATTGAGGGTATGAATCTGGCCCCTCTATTGAGATGATACACCCCATGTGAGATCTTCTCAATTGATTGTAGCAGACTGTTTGGCATGTCATGCTCAAAATAAAACAGCCAAGCCACTTACCCTTACTAGTCTGCAATACTANCTTTAGCTTATGCAGTAGAATTCCAGACCAAACGGAGTTACAAATTTTTTTCTTCATTTCCGAGTTTCCATTGGTGGCTCGTTTATTGTTTTCATTCCTGTTAGTTTAGACACATGCAGTAGCTTTCTTTATTTTCCTTTTCGGGTGCAAGCCATTAAGTCGGCAATTTCAGTTTCTATTTTATTTTTCATTTTTACCGAACTATTCGGCAGCCTCAACTTTTATTTTCATTCTAGTTTTCTTTGGTTCCAGACCTTGTTAAATACGGCAAGTTAGTTTATTTTTTTACGTTGTTGTTCTTATTTGGTTCATGTTTCATTTTTACGTTGGATACAATTTTTTTTATTATTACTGTTCCTCTTCTCTGTTTACATTTCCTTGTTCCGTTAAGCAATTTAATTGCTTTTCAGTTCATCGTTTCTTTTCTTTCGGATATTTTTTTTTTCTTTTATTTTCTTTGGAGTAGAGCATCTTTATTTATTTGTTATCTCTTCTTTCACTTTTATGTTCTCATGCTATTTTGTGTATTTTATTTTTGTTATAGATAATGTTTATTTAATTTTCATAACTTTGTGTTAAATCTTTAATTTGGAGTTTTTCAATATTTAGTGCATGTTTGTCATTTACTTTCTAATCTAGTTTAAATTCTTAATTTAGTTTTATTAATTTCTGAATTTAATCTATTAGTCATTTACATTCTAATCCGACAATCAAAAATCTAAAAAACAAGAATCTAGTCCATGACTAGTAACCTTTCCATCCATTGCACATACCATCTGTTTCTTTTCTCTTTGTGAAGTTTTTTCACACTTTTTCAACGAGTTTAATTTTTGAGTAACTTTCTCCGAGGAGACGATCTAGGAATTTATTCCTAATTATTACACGACATCCTCCTGCACTTGGGATAGCCTTTGTGCTACTCATTTTTGAGTGAGTCAAGTTTTTGGCGCCGTTGCCGGGGAAAATATTTTAACTTGAATTTAAACTCGTTATTTTTTTTTTTTTTTATACTTCTCTAAACTGATGTTTCATGTCATGGGTGAGAAACAGTTCAAATAGGTTGCTTAGAGTCACATCGAGTGTTGAGAGTAATATACACAGCTTGAAGATAGATAGCTCGCCTGTCTTTTCTTTGAGTAAGTCAGGTGACGAAATTGAAATTGAATCAGAAAACATGGCTGCACCTGCACCACGCACTCTTAAGGACTATTTGCAACCCACTCGTGAAGTTCTGAAGGATTTTGATCCACATGAAGAGATCTTGCTTGTGCAAGATCCCATGGAAGTATTTTGATTTGTTTTTCCTTATTTACAGTTTTCTTTACATTTTTATTTGTTCTTTTGCTTTGAATTTTTTTTACTCATGTTATTTGTTTGTTTTGCTTGATTAGTTCTATGCACTCTGTTTCTTTCGTTCGATTGAGTGAGGACTATGTCTCTCACTAGTTAGGAGCGGAACCATGGCATTGTGTAAAAAAAAAATAAATAAAAAAATAAAATAAAATAAAATAAAATAAAAATAAAAATAAAAAATAAAAATAGATAGATTTTATTTAAAAATGCTTTTACATAAACTTGAGGTTCTTAGCCTCAGATTGGAGACGCTCATTCTCTTCATACAAAATCATGTCAGCCCTATTCATAAGAGCTGGCAAGCGGAATGAAGAACTCAATAGAGATTTCAACTGTTTATTCTGCTGCCGAAGGATTCCTTCCCTTGTGTGAGACTCTTGAACAATGCGTTGAAGTACAGCAATTTGTTCTTTTAGCCTTTCAACCTCATGGTTTTTGGCTTGCACCCGCTGGGAAAAAGCAACAATAGAGGATGAGTAGCGAGTTCCGAGACTCACCAAGTCATAGATAGCATCGGAGTCTGACTTATTAGCCATGCTATTATTTTCTTGCTGCAACATGGCACCAATGGCAGCTGCAGAAAGGACAGGAGGTTGAGATGTAGAAGAATGAGCCATTGAGAAAGGGATTGAGAACTTAAGGCGAGAATGTTGAAGGAATGCAGATGAGTTATAGAGATAAGAAGAAAACTTGATGCGGATTGGATGAACTTTGAGACTGATTTTATAGAGACATGTTGCGTCTAAACTTTAACTCAAATTAATGAACTAAAATTTAGTGCAGTTTTACCTGCAAGTATACAGGTGTTGTAGTACCTTACAGGATCGAATCCACAGGGATTGACTAATGTGAAAAATTCTCTCAAACAAATTAAAATAAAATACTAATAGAGATGTGTAATTGAAACTAAAATAAGATTATAGAAATGATGATTTTTATCGTGACAAAACAAAACTAAAATGATAAGCTGTATTGATATTGGAAAAGACTAAGGTTTCGAGGATCCGTTTAATAATTTAAAATATTATTTTCCGATCGAATTACTTCAATTAAACTAGAATAATGATTCCGTTTAATTGGAAGATTTAGCATTTACGATCAAGAAAATATTCACTAATGATTTAGCATGAGCGATTGATGATTAAAAAAAAACTTACAAATCTATTTGGCTATCACAGGGATTTTTCAAGCATTCATTGTATTCGGAAATCACAATAAATCAAGAAAAATATATAGATAATCAAATTATCCAATAATAAAATCATTCAATCAATCAAACTCACAAAATAAATTTGTCAACGATCCGAAAACAATTTTCAAATCATTAAACATCACCTCTAACCTTAGTATTCAAATTTAGCTAACCATGTTTAACACAAGCGCTATAAAAATTAAATAAACATATTTCATGATGATATTAAAATAAAACATAATAAAACAACATAAAAACATAAAAATGAAGAGAGAGAGCCGAAGAGCCCCAAGATTTGCACCACTAAGAGCGAAGAAGTAACGATCAGCCGAATGAAAAAAAACTAAGATGTAAAAAGAAACAATAAAAACATGCAATAAAGAAGCCGCCGACCTCAGGTCTGCTACCCTACAGCAAGCAACTAAAACGTAAGAGAATGACAATAAAACGTAAGAGAATAACACCTCCGATCCAGACGCCGAAAACGCAAGAAAGAAAAAAATAAAATTCCAGTCAAAGGAAAACAACACCAGCCGAACAAAAAAATTGGTCTGAACTCCGAACGAAAAAGAATTAAAAGCTCCGCCGTCCCTCTGTTTTTACATAAATCTCCAGCAGCTTCTCAGTCCATCCAAAGCTAGAGGAAAACCCCAGACCGAGCCTCCCAGGTGCTCAGTTTCTTTCGGTCAAAAATAGAGAAAAGGCTCCTCCTAAACGAAGATGAAAGCTGGCCGTCCAAAGCTGCTCTGTTCCTCTGCTCTAAAAACAGGGCTGAACGTTCAGACCAATGTAAAACTCCTTCCATTTCTTTCCTCACTCTCCCGTTTTGTCCCTCTCTCTCAAGCCAAAGAAAACTCTGGTTCCTCTCCGTTCAAAGCTAGAGAACCCAACTGAACTCCCCTCAAACTTCCTACGTAAACTCCCCCCAAACTTCCTCCATTCCTTTTTTTTTCTCCGAACCTCTAATGTAAAGTCTCTTCCTCCAGCCCAGTCCTTACGTATCAGTAGCTTTCTCTCCTCTCTTCCGTTTCAGTCAGTAAACTTTCCTCCGCCTAGCTTTCCCTCCAGCTTTACATTCCGTTCTAAATTCAAGCTCTCCTCCTCTCTTCTATTTCTTTTCTTTTTTCGTACCTCTCCGAACGTTTTTTTCACCCGAACGTAAACTCTATCCCCTCCAACCCAGTTCTGTCCTTCTCCACTCTCAAGCTCTCCGTTTCTTTTTTTTTTCTCAAGCAGAGCCCCTTCTTCTTTTTTTTCCTTTTTTTCTTCCGTCTCGTAGTCTTTTTTTTCCACCCATACGCCAGACGAAAAAATCTCTTTTCCCAGCCCCCTCCGCTGAAAGTTTTCTTTTTTTCTTTCTTAAGTTCCGTCTTCAAGTTTCTTACCATTTTTTCTTCCGTAATTGTTGATTTCTTGCTGAATTTCTGCATGTNCTCCCCCAGATACCCCGCTCCTACAACTTTCACGTTCAGCATCCTTCACTCACCCAAGTTGTCAACTTTTTCTGCTCTACTTTCCGTTAAAATTGACAACTTGCTTCCTCCCGTGTCCGAACATCCAACCCTACGTATTTCCTCACTTTCAGCCAAAATAAACTTCAGCCGACACTAACTCTAGCAAATTCCATTACAGCACGTCTCCCTCTCCATTTAATAAACCCAATTTCTGCCCGTCTCTCTCAACTTTCTCACATCACTCTCCCTTTAATCAAGCATCCTCTTTAACATCCAGCTAGAAACATTTCCGTAAATGTTGACCCATGCACCAGCGTTCGTCCAGACATCCCTTCTTCAAAGCTTTCCTGTAAATTTTATTTATGCTGCAAATAAAAATAACACTCGAAATAAATTAAAAAGAAAAAAATAGATTATTAAAAATATATTATATATGTGAGGAAATATTTTTCAATTAAATCATAATTATAAAATTAAGCATAAACATGATATTAATCAATTAAAAATCACAACTCGAATTTATGCTTATTAACTATTTTTCCATCTAAAACCAATAATAATGTCACGAAGCAATTGAAATACATTGGTTTTAAATAGCTAAAATATGCAATTTTACAGCTCAAACAGAGCATAAAGAACAAGTCCGGAGCCTTCAATCTCGTTTGTCAACAGCATCAGGCGTTTATTTTCAAATCTCTAGCCACACTTGTCGGGTCACAGACGGATCCACCGAAAAAAAAAAAAAAAAAAAAGGATTTCAGTAATCTCGTTAATTTCAGTTATCTTTTGCTAATTTTCTCATATTCTCTTTTTGCAGGTACGATTTTTTGTTATTTTGACGAAAAATGGATTAAGAAACATTGCTGTCATATTCATATCATTTGTGTTTCAGGTGACATCTTTTCTCTTTACTCTTTCCCCTCAATTCATGCATGCATAACATATGTCGTCGAACATTCATTTGCTGAACATTGAGGACAATGTCAAATTTAGTTTTGGGGAGAGTTTTCTGTTGAAGTTTTTTATTGAAGATGTGTTAGTACTAAAAAAAATATATATAAAAAATTAAAAAAAAAAATTTGTGAGGAGTATTGAAACATAAATGATTAACACACACTTCTGGCATTTTTGTGAAATTTGAGTATCTTGGTGGAGTAGTTGAGCGGAATTATTTTTTGAAGATTTATTTTCAACCATAAGCATAGAGCATGACTTATGATGCATCACATTTTGTTGAAGAGTGACTTGAAACACCGGGAGGCGATATTTACAGAAATGAGAATTAGTATGATTTATATAGAATGAAGGGCAAGTTTTGAAAGAACATTTTGCACATGCTTTCACTCGTAGTGTTCCTCACTAATGTTCATTGATTTAAAATAGGAGAAATAAACTGCAGGACTACCGAGCCATGCCAAAAAAAAAAAAAAGATTTGAAAAGATTTAAAAAAAAAAAAAAGGCAATAAAGGCGACTTAGTGAACTTTCCTAAGTAAAAAGGGCTAGAAACAGTTACCCAAGACTTTGGGGGTTGAGTGTTCAACCTTTAAAAACAGAGCTGGCGTGAAAACTGCTAGTCCCTTAGGCTTTGAGGTAGTTAGAATCAATAATGATTAATCTTAAGGTTGAAAAATCCTTTGATAAATCATGCTTATTAATGAGGAACACACAGAGGTTTAGCCACACACACATATCTGAGTTCTAAAACATTTGCCCCAATTCTATGTGAACAATTGTTGAAACTGTTCTTGTGGATACAACTCCTGGTGTTGAATAGTCACGAATCAATTTTTTGTGAGAATTCAGAATTATGCTTGATTGTTTTCGTTTGAATTTCGAGCTTTATGCAATATTCATCTCAATTAATTTTCACTATTTTGCTCAAGGATTAGCAAAAAGCTAGTTAGGGGGTGTGATTGAGCTGAGATATTGCATATTTTAGCTATTTAAAACCAATGTATTTCAATTGCTTCGTGACATTATTTATTGGTTTTAGATGGAAAAATAGTTAATAAGCATAAATTCGAGTTGTGATTTTTAATTGATTAATATCATGTTTATGCTTAATTTTATAACTATGATTTAATTGAAAAATATTTCCTCACATATATAATATATTTTTAATAATTTTTTTTCCTTTTAATTTATTTCGAGTGTTATTTTTTTTTTCAGTTCAAATAAAATTCACGAGATCCGGTTCTGAGTCACGACACATGCAATATCAAAGTCTAAGAAGGGAGCTGAAACCAAATGGAAGCACTGGATTTTCAGAATTTACGGAAAGAGAATCGGTGGTGATTTAAAGAATTAGCTGGTTTTACTCTTTTATATTGGAGGTGCCGTGATTTAAGGAGGAGAAAGGAGAGAGCTGGACTCTTAGAGTGAAAAGAAATGATGAAATGAGAGGCACGTTTCAACAACAAAGATGGAGCCGAAAAATGAGAAAAACGGAGACGTGCTGCAATTGAAGTAGGTGCTTGACTTTTCATGTGGAAGTCTATAATGCATGAATGGGGAGACATAGCTGGACGTACGCTGGTGCATGGGTCAACATTTACGGATGTTTCTAGCTGGACGTTAAAGAGGATGCTTGATTAAAGGAGAGTGTCGGCTGGATTAATGGGAGAGTGACGTGAGAAAATTGAGAGAGACGGGCAGAAATTGGATTGATTTAAGTGGAGAGGTAGAGACGTGTGTGAGAGGGAAAGAGGGAAGAATAGCTGGACGGTGAGTGGAGAAAAGGGGAGTTGAAAAGAGTAAGTAGGTGATGACTTGAGAAAGTAACATGCAGTCAACAATGCAGAAAGTTAAGAAGCACATGCAGAACACAAACAGCACCCATGCTGGAACTCACGGATAGAATTGCCACTCATACAAAGCTGAAAAAAAAAAGAGAACACACACACAGAATTTTACTTTGCACTTGAAGTTGCAGCAGAAGTTGTTTTCATTTCAGAATTGAGTTTACGTTGGTTTAGTTTTTTTTCTGTTTTCATTTCAGACCTTATAAAGGGCAGTTTGAGATTTATTTTTTTGCTTTCTTGTTGTTCTTTCTTCTGTTATTTACGTTAGAATGCATTAAACTTATATTACTTTGTTCTTCATTTCCAGCATCCTTATTTACATACTGTTTTTTTTTTTACTTGTTTTTAGTTAACTTTACGTTGGTTCTAAGAGATGTTAGTTGGCCAGATTTTATTTTTTTCCTTAGATTTACGGACAGAGTGTAGACGGAAGTTAATTTCTAGCTTCATTTTATTTTTAGTTTTATTCTTTACGTTGGGATTTCTTTAGATAAGCAGGAGAAATCAATTTAATGGTTCTCTTCTTTAGCTTATGCAGTAGAATTCCAGACCAAACGGAGTTACAAATTTTTTTCTTCATTTCCGAGTTTCCATTGGTGGCTCGTTTATTGTTTTCATTCCTGTTAGTTTAGACACATGCAGTAGCTTTCTTTATTTTCCTTTTCGGGTGCAAGCCATTAAGTCGGCAATTTCAGTTTCTATTTTATTTTTCATTTTTACCGAACTATTCGGCAGCCTCAACTTTTATTTTCATTCTAGTTTTCTTTGGTTCCAGACCTTGTTAAATACGGCAAGTTAGTTTATTTTTTTACGTTGTTGTTCTTATTTGGTTCATGTTTCATTTTTACGTTGGATACAATTTTTTTTATTATTACTGTTCCTCTTCTCTGTTTACATTTCCTTGTTCCGTTAAGCAATTTAATTGCTTTTCAGTTCATCGTTTCTTTTCTTTCGGATATTTTTTTTTTCTTTTATTTTCTTTGGAGTAGAGCATCTTTATTTATTTGTTATCTCTTCTTTCACTTTTATGTTCTCGTGCTATTTTGTGTATTTTATTTTTGTTATAGATAATGTTTATTTAATTTTCATAACTTTGTGTTGAATCTTTAATTTGGAGTTTTTCAATATTCAGTGCATGTTTGTCATTTACTTTCTAATCTAGTTTAAATTCTTAATTTAGTTTTATTAATTTCTGAATTTAATCTATTAGTCATTTACATTCTAATCCGACAATCAAAAATCTAAAAAACAAGAATCTAGTCCATGACTAGTAACCTTTCCATCCATTGCACATACCATCTGTTTCTTTTCTCTTTGTGAAGTTTTTTCACACTTTTTCAACGAGTTTAATTTTTGAGTAACTTTCCCCGAGGAGACGATCTAGGAATTTATTCCTAATTATTACACGACATCCTCCTACACTTGGGATAGCCTTTGTGCTACTCATTTTTGAGTGAGTCACCTCCTCCACGGGAGAGAGTGAGTCTAGCCTTAAGGCTACTCAAACACTACCCCATCCCCATTGCAGCGAAGAGCAGACAACCACTTGGTTCTTCGATGCTTACCTCCCTGTAGGACACCAAAGTGATAGGTATAATGCCAAAGGGTTGCCTAATCCCTCCTGCGGTGAAGTGCAGGTCTGTCCTCACAAGCCGACAGACATTACCTTCGTCATAGGCATCGACCAAAGATGAGAACGGGTCCAATCTAGGACTGCCCGAATAGATTACCTCCTCGCGGGGTGCTAAAGGGCAAGATGAGCTAGAGGATGTCTTGACCCTCCCATAGGAGAGCGGGACCAGCTCTGAGGTTGCTCGAACGATATCTTGTTCTGCCACGATGAGAGTGGGCGTAGCACCAACCTGGCCCCCACTCCCCTTTCCTGCGACATTAACGGATGGGAGCAGGTTCAATCAAACATACTGCCCAAACAGACAATCCCAGTCAACAAGGGGAGCTAACCTTGGGTTAGGCCGACCTCCCCTATGGAAGAGAGCAGGACCAGCCTAGAGGATGCTTGAATATTACTCCTTCCCATCTCAGCAAAGGGATGATGACCACCTTGAGGGACTGGACAAGGAGGGTGTGGCTTGTGGCACCCTTACCCCTCCCTTGGTAGAGTGCGGGATAGTCCCAATACTACCCGTCTCAACCTCAGGACAAACCGTATGCTCAACCAAATGGGGACAGGTTGGTGGCTAACAAATAATGGACTATATTTTGATTTCAATTTAACAGGGCATGTGAATTCTACGAGCAAGTTCGGCCTACACGCCACTCGCTCCCTCTCGCCGAGCACAAGGCTCAATGAGGCGTGCCCGGTCTTACATTAAGTGTGACCTTCACAAAATATTCAGGCAAGTTCTGGCTTAGAAGCCACTCGGCCCCTCTCGCCGAGCGCATGGGTCAATGTGGCAGGCCCAATTTTACATACCATGCAACCTCCACAAAGGATTCAGGTGAGTTTAGGCTTACGTGCTACTCACCCCTCTTACCGAGCATGAGGGTCAATGAGGAGTGCTCAGTCTTACTTACCGAGGGACCTTCACAAAGTATTTGGGCAGGTTCTGGCTTACGTGCCACTTGCCCCCTCTCGCCAACCGCAAGGGTCAACAAGACTCGCTTGGTCAACCAGGCAGGCCCTATCTAACACACCGCATGACTCCCTCAGGAATTAGAAAAAAACTTGGCATTACGTAATGCACCCACAAAGGCTTAAGTGTTCAGCTTCGCAAAGACCATTATACTCGGCTGAGTGCCGCCCGACATTTGGAACAACTACAAAAGGCAAGCAAATAAACCAAAAAGGTGCAATACTACTAAAATTGTAAGCAAAGGGGTACTTTATTCATCAATAGTAAAAAATCCTACTTAATGAGAAAATATAACACGCTCATTAAAGGCCCCACTAAGAGGGGAAAGATAAAAAGGAATCAAGGGCGGAGTCACAATTGGCGGGGTATGCCACAATACCATCGACAAATGGGAATCGGGGTTGTCAAGTTGTCCGGAGGGCTGCACTCTATGAGCGGAGCATAGCCACTCTCACATCAACCCGTCCGAGCAACCTCTCTTCGTGTTGACTCCTATCCGAGATAGGGGTTGATCTGCAAGTCTGACTCAACCCGTCCCACCCATGGGGTCGAGATGTCATGTGAAAACAAGAGCTATGAGGTGGTTGCTAAGATAGAAAAACCCATCTAATGCGACCATTACACAACTTGACTTGTGTCAACACATAGTGCCTCCTTGGATGATGAAGGGTGCCACGCAAGAGTGACAGAGTCAAGTTGACAATGATTAACAGTTTTAAGCCAATGACCATTACACAACTTGACAGTTTTAAGCCGATAGGTTCTCCGACAAAGGGAAGGTGGGCTCTTATAACCCCAGAGGAGACAAATTGAAAAGTGCCACTCGTCCAGAAGGTAAGGGGAAACCCAAAACCTATGCAAGAGAAGTGAAAAGGCCAATCAATCTGACCAACGAGTGGCACCTTATATAGGCATCTCCAAGAAACACACACCCTTCCATATGTCTAGGAAATTCTCACGGCCTGTCACCTGTCACATCCAACGTGACACCTGCCACTTGTTCATTTACGCCCTACAGTGAGAGTCAGGACAAAAATAGCACCACAGTAATGACTTGGTGAACGATAAGTCCTCAAGGTGCAGAAAATGAATAATTCAATCACCCAGGAGGCCTTAATGACACAAAAGTGTGAGACAAAACAAAGAAGTACAATGACACACCAAGGCAAATAAATCTATTAAGCTAGGCTCATACAATCAAGAAAATGCAAAGAAGAAAAACTTTATACAAAAACATATAGAAAGGTGATTATAGGGGCATAGGGCCTTCTTAGACCATTTCAGAACTCTCATTCTTAGACTCAGTGGGGTCTGCCTCTGATAAGATCCAGCCTCCGTCGGCGCCACTGAAACAACTAAGAATGCATTAGGAATCAGGTCCACCCCTATCTAAACTTTTGCCTCTAGCGCCGCAGGGTTGGGAATCATGGATTCGAGGTCCACTAAAGGCAGGTCACCCCCGGGACTTGAAAGTAAGTAGTTCCTCAGTGCCTCACAACCTGAGAAGAAGTCATGGCACCACGCCTTATCCCAAACTTGCCACACCCAAGACAATTCATGTCAAAACTGCTAGAAAGTGGATCTGAACTCCTCCCACTCAGCTGGAGGGATTTCCACCTGTTCGAAAGAGTGTCAGAGACCTGTATGAACTTATTCTCAACAAGCCGACTAGAGGAAATTGTGGAATCGCACCTCCGACTCAGTGAGGCATTTGTAGTTTGGAGCCTTTCGAGCTCCTTTGACTGACCATCGACTAACGATTGAACATCTCTTGAAGAGTTTCCTGCATATCTGACTCATGCTCCCAATCGTGATAACATAGGATGACCTCATCTTGAGACTTTCGTAGGTCGGATTCCAAATAGCATAGGTGCTCACGCAAGTCAGCAAGAGAACCTTCTAGCTCCTCCTAAGGCTGCCTCATGCTCACAGCTTCACCCGATGCAGTGCGAACTGCAGAATTAGGCTCTTGATCCCTGGAGCCCAACCCTTCTTGATCATCCATTGTCGAGACTGGCAACTGGTCAGCACTCTACTACGAAAACATCCATCAAAACCATAATGAAAATGTTAGGGAGTGCAAGAACAAAGGGACCCATAACCAAAGATGAACTTGAATGGTAGCACCCGAGGAACTCGCCGGTTGAGGCATGAGTGCTTGATGACCCGTGACAGCTACTCCAGACTCCTAGCCTTGTTGCCATCTAGAAGAGTAGCCTTAGGAGATGATGGAAAGCAAGGATGCTAAGCATCTCTCCCTAGGCGAAAGCATGGGGGAAGCTCTAACGACCGAGGTGACTGTAGGATTTTTATTTCACTATCATGATTTAGTATTGCCCATCAATCTTTATATATATTTTTATGTTAAAAAAATACAATATCATTCAAGATGATTAAAGTGCCGCATTAAGTTTAACAAGCTTTGCTATCATCAATGCTGATAACCAAAAGATTGGTATTGGTTTTTTCTTTACTTTTTTCCTTTTGCAAAGGTTTACGAATCATGTTCGTCGTTTGATCTTCCTAAGGTCGTGATCTAGTCGTGAAATGTGTGCTAATGCAGTTTAGTGATATATTGTTTGACCCTTTTGAGTTATATCTGGTTTTGCACTAATTTGCCTAGGGCTGTGCAATTCGGATTAGTCGGGACTTTATTGTCGGATACCTAGTACCAATAAAATTTGGATAAAAAAAATTAAGTGCCATTTATTACTTTGGTCATGAGACAAATATTAGATTTTATGGAACTGATTGGAAAAAAACGTCAGCATAACAAGATGCACGTGTTCATCTATGTAAGCATACACATAACTTGTTAGAAACTATTAAGAACACAAGATGAAAACGAGAGGAAATAAATATGTAAGAAGCTATTAAGAATAGGCAGTGAAAATGAGTGGAAAGAAATGAAATAGAGATTGACAGAGATTGAAGAGAACTGATTCTCATTGATTGTTCTGTTTATACAAGGTCACACACACACACACATATATATATACACATTACAGAGAAGAAGAAAAAGTAAAAAGCTATTAAAACTAACTTTTTTTATTATCTACACAATTACAACCATCAGTTCATAACTTTATTTGACAGCATGGTATAAAGCAACTTTATGCATTGTGCCCCTCATCCTTCTTTGTGTGCAGCCATAGACTTTCTCAGCTAATGTTCTGCTTTTCTATGCCATCTCCTTTCTTTTCTTTTATGCTACTGCCATCTTCTTCTTTTTGTTTACTGCAACATGTCTCTTTATCAACTACATGTATTTCTTGAGTGTTGCAGTATGTTTCAGGCATGTCTCTTTAATTTGATCTTCGAATACCATTTTTTATTTTCCTTTGCGTATTATTTCCCATTAATGGGAAAGAAAACTTCTAAAAAATCAATTTCACCTAATTCCTCACTATGCTTTACTCATCTAACTAATTTAATTTAATTCTTTCTATTTATTGGCAAATCTCTAATTCATCCAAAAGCCTCTTTTGATAGTCAATTGGAAATTATTCTTATTCATTATTTTACACAAGAGTATGCAAATTAATAAAGCAAGAAAGCAATAAAACTAATGATTTAAATACTACATAGGTTCATACAAGTCTTTCAATCTCTATATTTACCTATGCCGAAATATTCAAGATCTATCCTATAATTCCCTCTTTCGATAGCAAATCACAAGATTAAAATCATCTAATCAATGGCCAGTTAATTAGAAGCAATAAACTCAGAATAAATCAGATAAACAAAGAAATAATTGCTTTAAATTATCATAGAAAATCAAGCATAGTTCGAAACTAAGTTCATCGTTTTCCTAGAATAAATAAAATTTAGTTCATGCTAAAAATTAAATTCAACATAAAAAAAATTCACCATAATTTTTTTGAGAATAATGGAAGGAAAATGAACACTGAAAAATACTGCTCGCAAATACAGCTCTCAGTCCCAGCGTCCTCCCAGTCACAGCTCGTCTTCAAAAACACCAGGACAATATTCATTGTCCTTCTCTCCCGTCTGTGCCCATGTATGACCCCAGCATACGTGCAATGCGTGGAACTCCCTCCAAACAGATGACTTGAAATCTTCCAGCTATTTATCTCTATCCCAAACAGTGTTCTACAGTCATACAATACAACCATATGATGTAAAATCACATATATATACCCAAACGGCAGAAAAAATCCTAGATATGTAAAATACGATGTTCGCTCGAGCGACGTGTCGAGCGCGTGTCGAGCGAACTCCGTTTCGCAACCGCTCGAGCTCACTGTCGAGCAACTTTCGAGCATTCGACTTTGCCTAACTTCGCTCGAGCGGCCAATGCCTCCGCTCGAGCAATGTGGACCAGACTCCACAGTACTCAACAGTGGTAAAATATATTAAATTATGCAAGTCATCAAACACCCCAAACTTACAACTTTGTTTGTCCTCAAACAAAAATAAAATAAAATAAAATACTACTTTAGGCAATATCAACTAGACCCCATAGAGAAGTATCATCACTCACCAAGCTTTATCTGAATTTAGATTTCATCACTAGTATCTTACTCTTTTAACATCAAAGATAGCAGGAAAATCAATCAAAAATTCCGCAATTTGTCAAGCAAGAGTTAGGCGTTTACTTCAACCTAAAGCTAAGACCTTGAGTGTGTGTTGTGATATAGTCAATTTAACATCAAACCACCTGCAAACTCAGATAAAAATAGAACAACTAAAATCAGAAGAATTCTCTCAAAACTTAACCCCATAAGTCCAATTTTCAGAAATCCTCTCTACTAATGTAGTCAACACCAAAATCAGATATCAAAAGGTCTTTAATAAGGTTGTACTGACAAGCCATGGGGTGAGGGTTAAGAAAGAACTGGATATGGAGAATCAAAGCAAACTAGAACAATACTTGGTGGGAAGAAGAATAAAAGAGATATCCACATGCATGATTCAAATCATAGCTCTTTTTCGACAATATGCTCATACTAGTGACATTATTGTTGCTGTAATCAATGAAGCAATACCAACAATTCTTTTAACAAAATTTGAGGTGATACACATTCCACTTATTGAGTTTTTTCTATTCTTTTTTTTTTCATCTTCTTTTTTTTTTTCTTTTTTCTTTTCTCTTTTATCTTTTTCAACCACTTCAACATTTTTTTTTTTTTTGCCGTTCACTTTGTTTCTTTCTTTCTTTCTTTTTACACTTTGATCAAACAGAGCAAACATAATATGGATCATTTTGTTTAACTAACTTTCTCTTTAAATGTAAATTTCTACCAAAATATTTTCTCAAACTATAAAAGGTAGATTCATGGTTTTTCAGGCTTAGAGTGGGAATGGTTTATGTAGTTAAAAGAACAAATAAAGGCTTATGTAAAATAAGGCTCAAGGAGGTTGACTATGGAAATACACCATGCAATGATGGCATGATACTTAGGATGGCTGGGAAAGCTTTTTGGTTATGACAAAGAAATGCCTAGATCATTTCTCTAATATTTGGTATCAACTAGGATTTCGCCTCAAGGATCCATCAACAGATTCTAGAGCAAAGTAAGATTGAACTTTCCTCTTCCAGTTAATTCAACTTCTTCTCTTCATAAGCAAAATGGAATAAAAGAAAAACGACTATGTGCTCAATTATGTTCAAGGTCAAAGATTTAAATCAAAGTACCCACAAAACTCTGCTTGACATAAAAGAAATTTTTGAAAATTTTTCTCAAAACCATCCTCAATCACAAATTTTAGAGTCATAGAGAATTCAATCTTACTCAAATGCATGCTTAGTAAGAGAATCAAACAACTTAAGACTTATAAAATCACAAGTAAAATAAAATAAATAACAAACAAGAAGACCAAATGACTATAGGAGTTTACACCCCCAAACTTAAACTAAAAAACGTCCTCATTGTAATGCAAAAGTGAAAATGATTGAAGAAATGAAAGGAACTTTCCTGGTTTCATGGTGAATCAGCCAAAGTTTATAATTTTAAGCTCTTTATTCATGCTAAATAAACCTGCATCAAAATCCACATTATTAAAAAAAATACAAAGATAATAAAAAAAATAAAAGAATAAAAGAAAGTTCTATGGGTTGCCTCCCATAAGCGCTTGTTTTAAAGTCTATAGCCAGACTTTTCAATCTTCATCAATTAGGATCTCCAAGAGGAATAAATGCATAGTTCCTCTCCACTTGTTCTCCATAGTAGTGCTTCAATCTCTGACCATTAACTCTAAATATATTCCCTGTCTTGTCCTTCAAGTCTATTGCTCCAAAAGAGAACTTTATCAATTGTATAAGGACCTGTCCATCTTGATTTTAACTTTCCCAGAAAGAGTTTGAGTAGTGAATTGAAGAGTAAAACCTATTGTCTTGGTGCAAACTCACGCCTAAGAATCTGTTTGTCATACCACTTCTCCGTCTGTTCTTTATAGATCTTTGC
>QGSO01000413.1:55000-119236 GCA_011037825.1 Carya cathayensis
TATATACCCAAACGGAGGAAAAACTAGATCTGTAAAATACGATGTTCGCTCGAGTGACATGTCGAGCGCTCGTCGAGCGAACTCCCTTCCACAATCGCTCGAGCTCACTGTCGAGCAGCCTTCGAGCGTTCGACTCTGCCTGACTTCACTCGAGTGATGTGGACTAGACTCCACAGTACTCAACTGTGGTAAAATATATTAAATTATGCAAGTCATCATCCTTCTTGCTTGCATTTCAGTTTGTTGCTTTGTAATCTATAAGACTCCCCCTCAAGATGGGCATAGATATTAGTAATTCCCAACTTGGATAATAAGAACTGAAATGTAGAAGTTGGTAAGGCCTTAGTAAAGATATCTACCAACTGAAATTTTGAGGACACATGCATTCGTGTGATAATTCCAGCCAAGACCTTTTCTTTAACAAAATGGAAATCTAGTTCTATATGCTTGGTTCTCTCATGAAGGATTGGGTTCTTTGTAATGTGGATGGCTGCCTGGTTATCACATAAGAGGGAAGCAGATTGGTCATGATCAGCATTACATTCCTTTAGCAAACCGAGAAGCCACATGATCTCACAGCTTGTATAAGCTAGTGCCCTATATTTTGCCTCAGCTGAAGATCTAGAAATTGTTGCTTGTTTCTTAGATTTCCAGCTTATTAGTGAGTCTCCAGTGAATATACAAAAATCTGTGACAGATCTTCTTGTCTCGGGGCAAGCAGCCCAATCAGAATCACTATAGGCCCTTAGGTGTAAAGCTGATTTGGATGATAAGAAAATCCCTTGACCTATGGATCCTTTGAGGTACTTGAGAATCCTATAGGCTGAGTGTAGATGAGATTATGAGGGTCTATCCATGAACTGGCTTAGAACACTTACAGCATAAGTGATGTCAGGTCTGGTGATGGTTAAGTAAATTAACCTTCCAATGAGTCTTCTATAAGCTGTAGGATCTTGGAGGGTCTCTTCTATGGTGTGGCTCAATTTGTGATTCAGTTTAATAGGTGTAGAGGCTATCTTTGTGCCAAGCAAACCTGAATCTTCTAATATCTCGAGGGTATACTTCCTTTGACAAAGGTTAATTCCAAATGAGGACCTAGCAACTTCCAATCCTAGGAAATACTTGAGGGGTCCAAGGTCCTTAATTTTGAACTTGCTGTGAAGGTAAGATTTGAGTGAGTCAACTTCTTCTTAAGAGTTACCTCCAACTATGATATCATCCACATAGACTACGAGTGCAATAAATCCATTAGGACTGACTTTAGAAAACAAGGAGTAATCAGATTTTGATTGGTGAAATCCAATGGCAGTGAGTGAGTTGGAAAACTTTGAGAACCATTGCCTAGATGCTTTCTTAAGTCCATAAAGGGACTTATTCAATTTGCATACCAGTTTCTCCCCCTTAATCTGCTCACTCTTGATGTGATAGCCTGGAGGTAATTGCATGTAAATGTCCTCGTCAAGGTCTCTATAAAGGAAGGCATTATGAATATCCATTTGAGTGAGGGACCAGTTTTTAATGGCTGCTATGGCAAGGAAAACTTGAACTGTGGTGAGCTTGGCAACTGGACTAAAGGTCTCTTAGAAGTCAAAGGCTTCCTTTTTAGTGTAGCCTTTTGCTACAAGTCTGGGTTTGTGCCTTTCAAAAGTTCCATCTGATTTGAGTTTGGTCTTATAAACATATTTGCAACCAATTGCAGTTTTGTTGGGGGGGTAAGGTGGTGACAATCCAGGTGTTGTTTGCTTCTAAAGCATGGAGTTCATCTTTCATGGCATCTTGCCAATGCTTAAATCTAACAGCTTCATGATAGGACTGAGGTTCATGAAGTAAGGAAAGGGAAATAGAAAATGATTGGTGAGAGGGAGAGAGATTTTTGTAAGTGATGTAGTCAAGGAGAGGATGGATTGTGGAGGAGGAAGAGGAGGGCTGAGATGTTGCAATTTGGCAATGATATTGATGAAGATAAGCAGGTTGGTTAATATTTCTAGTGGACCTTCAAAGAGTGATAGGGTCAGGTTGAGGTGATGGGGCAGGTGAAGAAAGTGTGGGAGTAGTAGGTGAGGGAAGGGAGGGGTCAGTTGGTGAAGAAGGTTCTTCAGATTGTGATGGAGTGATAGTTTGAGTAAGAGTTTGAAAAGTTTGAGGGAAGGAGAAGATGTCATCTGGTGGTGCAGGAGGAAGGACCAGGTTATTTGGGAAGGATGACAAGTCATTGTCTGAAGGAGAACCAGATTTGAAAGGGAAAATGGATTCATGAAAACTAACATTTCGAGAGATGAAGGTAGAGTGAGATTCAATGTCATACAGTTTATAACCTTTGACATTAGCAGGGTATCCTAAGAAAATGCAAGGTTTAGCTCTATGTTCAAATTTGGTTCTGTTGTGTTTGAGAGTGCTAGCATAAGACAGACAGCCAAAGACCCTATGATGAGAGTATGAAGGTGGTGATGAGAAAAGCATCTCATATGGGGATTTATTGGAGAGGAGAGGGGTGGAAATTCTGTTAATGATATAGGCTGCAGCTTAAGATAGCATCTCCCCAAAATTGGATTGGCAATGATGCTTGAAAGAGAAAGGATAGAACAACATTTAAGAGATGTTGATGTTTTCTCTCAACAACACCATTTTGTTGAGGAGTATACACACATAATGTTTGATGAATGATGCCATGTCTTTTGTAAAAATCAGTCAAAGCAAATTCAAGTCCATTGTCAGTTCTGATTTGCTTAATGTTTTTGTTGAATTGGGTTTGTATGAGATGGAAGAAAGATTGCAAGAGGGATCTTGTCTCTAATTTCAATCTCATTAGGAAAACCCAAGTTACTCTAGAATAATCATCAACAATGGTTAAGAAATAATGAAATCCTTGAAGAGAAGCATGGGAGTAAGGATCTCATATATCACAATGGATTAAATCAAAAGGAAATGAACTACTTGAAACACTTGAAGGGAATGAACGTTGTTTCTGTTTAGCCAAATGACAAACTACACAATGAGACTTATCCTTTGACTTTACATTAGGTACATTAGAATGAATTGAATTCATTCTTTGAGAGGATAAATGTCCTAATCTGCAGTGCCATAGGTCAAAATATTGATGTACAACAGCTTGATTGACTCGAGTTAGACTAGATGGGCTTGAAGATGGTATGTTGGTGCTGGCTGGTGGTGAAGACAGTAGGTAATAGAGACCAGCATGGACTTTAGCAAGTCCAATCATCATCCATGAAAAGAGGACTGGAATGAAACAAAGATTATTTAAGAAAAATAAACAAGTGACTGGTCTTTGAGTGAGTTTACTGACTGAGATGAGATTGAAAGCAAATAAGGGAACACATAGGACATCAGTAAGAATGAGAGAATCTGAAAGTTTAACACTGCCTATGTGTGTGACTTGAGCTTTTGTACCATTTGGAAGTTGTACAAAGGATTGAATGCAGCAGGAAGAATTAGTAAAGAATGAGGTGGAGCACACCATATGATCAGTAGCTCCTGTGTCCATGATCCATGGTGTGTTATGAAAGGTGTCATGCTGATCTTGTGAAAGAGCAGTGAATTTATCATGACTCATGACATTGAAAAGAGAGGGGTTACGAGAGATGCTAGAACTAGAAAAATAGTGATGATTACCTGCTAGATTGGAGTGAGATGTTGTTGCAGGGGCAGGTTTTGAGATAATTGATGAGGGATGCGCAGGAGATGCCAGGAGTGGTTTATCGTGTCCTGAGGTTAACTAAGGGAATTGAGCATTGACAAGAGCCACAAGGTGTTGAGCTTGTGCTTGAGAGAGTTTAGTTGGGAAGTACTTGGTGCAGGAGATGCATGGCCTGTAGTAACAATTTGATCCATAACAGAACCATCAAGAGCAACTTTGTTTGCAGAGTAAGCAGCAGCAGGTTTCCAAAACCATTTCCAAATTTAGATTTGGTAAATTTGAAAGTGGGAAACCCTATTAGTTTGTAGCATTTCTCCTTTGTGTCTCCTATCTTCCCACAATGACCACAAAACAAATCTGTTTTCTCCTTTTTCTTCGAGAAATTTTGATAAGCAAGCAAGGCAGATGGTTCTGTGGCAGGAACAACTATGTTTCTTGCTTGCCTTTGCCTCTCTTGTTGTAAGATAAGTGAAAAGGTCTTATCTAGAGAAGGCAAGGGACTCAACAAGATGATTTGCCCTCTAACAGCATCATAGCTATCATTTAAACCCATTAAAAATTTCAAAACATAGTCCCTTTGCTGAACTTCCCCAATATTCTTTAAAGTATCATATGTACATAAACCACAAGAGATACAAGAGAGTGGTCTATAGCTATGTAGTTCTTCCCAAATGGCATTAAGTTGGGTGAAATAGTCACTTACAGAAAGATGCCCTTGAACTATGCCACTAAGTTTGTGTTGAAGGTGATATATCCTAGCTTCATCAGGCTGTGCAAAATGTTCTTTGAGTTTATCCCATACCTGTTTAGCTGAGGTCATGAAAAACACATTAGAAGCTATGTCCTTGGAAACAGAATTTAAAATCCAAGCAAGCAGAATGTTGTTGCATCTTAACCAAGATACATAAGAGGGATCTACAAGGTCAGGAGTGGAGATGTTGCCATCCAACAAACCTGACTTGTTCTTGATTGAAATTGAGAGAAGAAAAATCTGCTCCAAGAAATGCAGTTGGAGCCAATTAAGGGTGATGAGACAATGATAGTGTTTGCATTGTCACTGTGATGCAAGAAAAAGGGGCTCTTTGGATCTTCTGTAGGAGAAGAAGAAGAAGAGGATGAGGAGGTCATAACTTTGATGGAAGATGATCAGAAATCGAGTAGGTATTGCAGGAAATTAGTCTTACTCTGATACCATGTTAGAAACTATTAAGAACACAAGATGAAAATGAGAGGAAATAAATATGTAAGAAGCTATTAAGAACAGGCAGTGAAAATGAGTGGAAAGAAACAAAATGGAGATTGATAGAGATTGAAGAGAACTGATTCTCATTGATTGGTCTATTTATACAAAGGTCACATATATATACATTACAGAGAAGCAGAAAAAGTAAAAAGCTATTAAAACTAACTTTTTTGATTATCTACACAATTACAACCATCAGTTTAGAACTTTATTTGACAGCATGGTATAAAGCAACTTTATGCATCGTGCCCCTCATCCTTCTTTGTGTGCAACCATAGACTTTCTCAGCTAATGTTTTGCTTTTCTATGCCATCTCCTTTCTTTTCTTATCTGCTACTGTCATCTTCTTCTTTTTGTGTACTGCAGCATGTCTCTTTATCAACTGCATGTATTTCTTGAGTGTTGCAGTGTGTTTCAGGCATGCTATGGCTGCTATCCTTCTGTCCTTGCTTGCATTTCAGTTTGTTGCTTTGTAAACTGTAAGATAACTTCATACATGTATGCATGTATATATATACATGTGTGTTACTACATATACCCACATATATAGGATATATAAAGGCAATCTATCTTAAAATAAAAATATAAAAGAACCCTTTCAAAACGGGGGATATATGAATCTTCATCCTTGATTATATTTCATCCTCGTTACGTTGGGATTACAAGTTGCTGGTTTAAGCTATGTAAAATGGGATTACCATCTTTTAATTATCTCTTTAAAAAAATTTATTTGGAAAGAAAGACTAGCACTGGAGATTTGTGTAGCGCTTCTATTATTTACTGCAACACCATCCCCCCCCCCTAAAAAAAAAGAAAAAGAAAAAAGACAATTAAATAAGATATGAACTTAGAAGGAAAAGTTGTGTTGCCTATAATATTATTTTGGGAACATGATATTGTATAGATTACTTGTCACACCGATTTTTTTATTTATTTTTTAATTTCAATAAAATACAAAAGAAAATAATCTAATCTCATGGTATCGAGATTTAAGTGATTTGACATGAAAGTGTGTATTGACTAGCAAAGACTGACATGAGGAGTTCAATAAATGGATTCCAAAAGAATCATAGAATGCCTCATCTCATCTCATCTAATCATTATTACTTTCTTAAATTTCCACACAAAATATAATAAACAATTCAACTTTTTCAAATCTCAAAACAATAATAATATTAAAAAATAATATTCTAAAACCATCTCATCTCATGTCACTATCCAAACAAGGCCATGGTTGAGAACACTCCAAATTTAAGCTCCAGTGAACCAAAAATATTATTATCACACACTAGGGAATATTTCTTAAAAGAGAAAAATTATAGTCTTCCCAATAAACTTAATCCACAGGATACAAAAGAGAGCAAATAAATGGAAAAAATGATGCAGCTCTAAATCTTGTGCAACTTTCTCTCTTGAAATGTAATGATATAAATCAACTTAAAGGATTTATTAGCTTTCTCCCGCTTGGAGAATGAAAGTCCAATTTGTGTTGTATAAGAGCAGAAATCCAATCAAATACATATGAAGAAATTTGATTAGAAGATGGAAAACGAAAGCATTTGCCACTCTATTTTCTTGCCCCTTTCTATACTCGACAATAAAATCTTAACCTAGCAACTTGCTCAATCACTTATACTGCATAGGAGTCCCAATTTTCTGGTCGATGAGGTACTTTAAGTTATGGTGGTTAATCTTAACCACAAATGATCGACCCAAAAAGTATGGTCTCCACTTATGAATTGCAATCACGAGTGCATACAATTCTTTTTTGTAAGTTAATAACAAAAGAGCTTTGCCTTTAAGTGCCTGACGAAAGAAGGAAATTGGTCTGCCTTGCTGCACGCATTAAGACAACTCCCATCCGCTTGCCTAATGCATTACATTTAATAATAAATAGTTTAGAAAAATCAGGGAGGGCCAATACTAGTGGATGGATGAGTGTTTCATTTAATTTTAGAACGATTGTCTCAACTGCTTCATTGATCATTCCATTGGAAACTATTCCTTCTTAACAAAGAAGTGAAGTTAGTAGCCACATATCAATAGTTTCTGATAAATTTTTTATAGTAACTAGTGAGACCTAGGAATCCCCTTAGGGCTTTTAGGGTCCTAGGTTGAGGCCACTCTATCATAGCTTTTTCTGGATCCGCTCGAACCTCTTGGCCAAAAATCAGCAAGCTTGAATAACCAATTTCCTGACAACCAAGTCGAGATTTGGACCATTTAGCAAATAATTGATGCTTCCTCAAGAGGCTTAGAGTGAGTTCTAAATGTTCAATGTGATCTTCCTCACACTTACTATACACTAGTATATCATTAGAAAAAAAAAAAAAAAAACATCGTCACATAAGGTTTGAAAACCTCATTGTATATTAGTCAACCTAAAGGGCATGACTAAAATTTCATAATGGCCGTCATGGGTATGAAAGGCCATCTTGTGCACATCATCAGGCCTAACCTTGATCTGGTGGTAACCAGAACTAAGGTCCAACTCAGAAAATATCTTTGATCCACTCAACTCATCTAGCACTTATTCCACTACTACTATGGAAAATTTATTCTTTATAGTGACCTGGTTGAGAGCCTCGTAATCCACACACATCCTCCACATTCCATCCACCTTTTTAACCAATAACATTGGAAAGGAATAGAGGCTTTGGCTGAGCTCAATTACCCCTGAGTTCATGAGCTCCTTGACAATCTTTTCAATCTCATCCTTTTGAAAAAATGGTACATGTATGGCCTTACAGACAATAGTCTGGCCATAACAGCAAGTTAATGGTGTCATCCTATGTCCTATAGGGAGGAAGACTCTTGGTTCATTGAACACATTAGCATATTGTTCCAACACTCCTTTTAAAGGCTCAAAATGATTATGCTCAAGGGTAAGTTCTCATTTACGATTGTGGAACATGAGGCATTTGCTGAACTTGTGGTTAATCTAGAGCCTAGATACACCTTGCCATCACAAACCACATTGGAAAAAGATTGCATAAATTAATATAATGAAGATAAGAAAAAATTGAAGGCTTCACTGAGAGGTCAAAGAGTTTGTTTTACATCTAATATATGGGTATCAGTGTAAAACATGAATTATATGTGTTACATTTCACTTCATTGGTTGAAATTGTTGAACAAAAAATCATTAGGTATTGCCATATTCCTAATCACAATGGTGAGATGATTACTTGGATGTTAGAGTCCAATATGATTAATTTGGAGATTGACCGAGTTTTTACCATCAGTGTAGATAATGCTTGTTATAATGATGTCACTATTGATCATGTAAGAATGGCCATAAAAGATAAGAAGTTCACCATTAGAGGAGCGAGTTTATGCACATGTTTTAAACCTCACTCTATGGGATGGTTTAAAAGATATATATGATGCAATAACCAGTATTAGAAATGCAATAAGGTCGGTGAAATCTTTACCCACAAGACCTGCTATGTTTAAAAATTGTGCAAAGAGGCTAACATTGAGTGTTGAAAAATAGTGTGTCTAAATGTTCCAACTAGATGAAACTCAACATACATAATGCTAGGTGTTGCTAAAAAATATGAAAAAGATTTTGTGCTTATGAATATGGAGGATTCACTGCTTTTGACGCCCAAGTTTGAGGGTTGGCAAAGTGCTTGAATATTTATCAAGTTTCTTAATGTTTTTTATGTTGGCACCTTGAAAATGTTTGGTTCATTGTACATGACTACAAATATATTATTTTATTTGAAAACTTTGTACGATTGAGCGCACTCTAAACAAAATCTGTAAGAGTGATGATACTAAGTTGATGAGTATGAAATCCAATATGAATGTTAAGTTTGAGAAATATTGGGAGAGCACCGATAGGATAAACATGCTTATTTATGCCGATTTTTTCCTTGACCATAGAGACAAGATTAAGTCCATAAAATTTTAGTTGAAAATGTGCAAAGGGATTGAGTGTGGAGATAGAACTGAGGATAAAGTGAGGTTTATATAGAATCGTTTGATTGAGGAATACCACAAGTTTCATGGGTTAAGTAATGGAACATTGTGGCCTAAAGAAGTCCCAGTGGTACTTGGTCAAATATTATTGCTGACAAATTGGACTTTGAAGAATTTGACTCAGTTCTAGACCAATACTATAATGACCTAGTCCAATATTTTTAAGGCTAATATAAGGATAATTTTATTGGGCCCAAATTATGTTTCATTGGCCATATTGCAAAGCCCGATTTCAATTTTTAGATAATTTTGAATACGCCGCGGACCAAAAAATTATTATGGTAGATTATGAAATTTTATTGGGTTTAATAATTAGTTTAAATCTCAGTTAATAATTATGTGAATGGACCCAAACCCCTAAGAACTAAGACTATTTATTTATGAATTCCAAGCTCATGAACCTGTTCAGTTTCAAACATGCTGGGTTACAATTCTACAATCATTTTCAAATTAAAATTCTTAAACTCGACTGTCTTATATATATTTAGCCCCATGCAACACATGTGCATCTTATTCTTCGAGTCCTAATTTTAGTCTTCTGTTTACCTTCAGTACGCCGCAACCTCCAAGGGACCTCACCCACAAAATACACAATCCTGCACAATCCCCTCTTGTGCATGTAGAAAATTCCGGTCCCTAGGGTTGTTGTTGACCGACCTCCTGTTGAGCCCAATGTTACTACCGTCTCTTCCAAAGCCCAAACCTAGCTCATCGCACTCCTTATAGTAACAAACTATTAGCCTTCGTTGTCCAAGCTGTAGAACCTCGCCTGGTTCACCACACGTCAGCCTCGGTTGGAGGAGAACTAGTCTAAGACCCACTGTTATAGAAACCGGAAGCCCCTCCACATCATTGCCACCCTGTGCCAAGCATCGAAGCAGTCATCCCCAACCACCTTCACCCAACTCCAAATGGAAACCGTAGTCTCCCACAACCCTTACACTGTTGCAAATAGTTTGAAAGTACCTCCCACATTCATTCATGTTGTATTATCAACCACCTCTCACGTTTTCTCTCCCACTCTCTCTCATTAGTTCTCTATCTCTATCTCTATCTTTCTCAATTATAGGCTGGTATGTTATATTGTATCAAGGGCTATGAAATTTTACATGGGCCATGGGTTTGCTCTGATGTAGTATGGGTTTAATGGAGAATATTGATATGGGTGAATCCGAGCCTACGAACAGTTAGAATATTTTAGGGTTATAAGAATTCTAGAATTTTAGTAAATATAGATTATTATAGTGTTTAAGGTTTTAATTACAAAGTATGTGTTTAATTAGAAATTGACGTTAATTGCGTGTCTATTTTTATAGGTGATGATTTATGTGTCGAAAATATTGAATTAGCGGCACAAGGGAAATAACTTGATCATAAAATTAGAATTAGCACATGTTAGCCAGTTTGATATATTATTATTAAAGTCAGTTCTTTGGAAGTTAATGTTTATATACCAGACATGTTATGATATTTGTAAGCAAGTCGTACGTCATATTTCATGATCATGTTTAATTCTGCATTTTATATTTATTTATGTATTATGTATATCATACACATTATATAAGACAAGTATGCTTTCACAAGACAAATATAAGATACAAATTATGATTAACCATATGGTCATTTAGATGCATGGTACCAATGTAGTCAAGGTAGATGTGCAAATCACAGACTCAAGAGGGGTCCATCACAGTATATTACTATCAGATCAGATCAGTAGTTTCCCTTGTGGTCACAGGATGTGGGACCGGTATGCAACCCCTCACAGGGTTAAATGTGTTGGCCAGTCAGATAATTTAGACCAGTCAAATAATTCAGATGAGTTAGATAATTCAAATCAATCAAATAATTCAGGTAAGTCAAGATTAGTTATGATAAGAAAAGTCATGCACGTCATAAGCATATGCATAAACAATCATAATTTTAAATTCTCAACATGAAATTTTTAATCAAAAACTATGTTTACGTTATGATGAGTTTCTTGCTAAGTTTTCAACTCATTTTTAGTTTGTTTTTTTTTTTAAACCACCTAAGGTAAGAATATTTATGAAGATGGAGCTTTAGAATGGGACTGGGCCTAGGGAGACATGGAATACCCATCCATATGGTGGAACTTTTAGAAAATGATTTTAAGAAAGAAATAGGAATTATTGTTCGTTTTAAAACTTTCTTCATTCCTACCAAGAATACAAAAGACTCCATGTTTAAAATAAAATGTGCTTATTAAATTAAAAAGAGTTACAACGGAAAAGGAAGGCATATATAAAAACTAAAATGAGTCAAATACTCATAAGCATTACTTCATATAGTCAAAATATACCAACATTGGTTTTCAATCATGCATTCATCACTCCATACATACTATACGTAAAACATACTTTCATTTAAAACATTTTCCCACACCTCGTGCCTTTATTTCTTAAAGAGTCTAAGCACACATACATTTTCTTGTCACTTTCCTTTGGCTGGTACACACTGTTACGCCTCATGTGTGAGGGTTAGCGGTCTTTCTTTGGACCTAGACTTCGCACGTGGCAACAGGTTGGGAATCCCTTTCAGTCAGGGAGCAGCACTGGATGCACCGCCAGTATTACTTTCCCAGCATTACAATCTGCCCATTCTTTTGGTATCCATTCAATCATTCATAAGGCCATTACGTATTTTCATACATTAAAGCTTTAATTCATTCAACCACTGTAGGCAGGAATCACAGGCAATACTTACTACCATCCCTACAACCTTTTCTTTTCCTTCATTTTTTTTCAGTCCATTCATTTCATAAACACCGTTTAAAAGCATGAGCTTAAACATCATCTTTCAAGGCATCATTTAAAACATCAGTTCATGGCATCCTTAAAGCATCAATTTATAGGGACATTTAAAACAATTTGTTCGCGTCATTTAAAGTATCGCTTAATGCATAAAGCATAAGTCTCAACATTTCCTTTCATGAAAATACATTCAATACTTACTACATATAGTCATCCATCATATGCATACAATTAGATACTTGGAATGCATAAAAAGGGGCTGCCAAGAAGGGTCATTACATACATATTCTTTTAAACGTTATACTTAGCATACTTTCGTAAAATGTCATTCATGTCATCTCGTAAAGCATCGTAAAGGAAAAACATTTCATTTTCATTTTTGTATCTTTTTAGAAAATTCTAGAAGCGTAAGAACATAATATTTACTTAGACTCCATACTATACTCATTTCATGTAGTCCATTCATGTACGTGCCAGATGACAACTTATATGCATACACAACCTCAACGTCATTCTCTATCTAGTGCATAACAACTAAATTAGGAACATAGACTACACTTCACTTAGACACACTCTTCTTCTATCCCGTCTTCCATGTCTTTCTTATTACGTTTTCTCTTTCTGGGACAAACTCAGGGTCACCTTTTCCAAACTCAGCATTCTATTTTTAGGTTTTATCCTTTAAAGTAAACCTCCATGATTCACCTTAGAGTTAAAACACTAAGACCTTCATCTTTCTCTTCCTATCAACCACATCCCAATACATAACTTAATCGACCAAGTCATGCATCCCAATCCTAGTCCATATACACATCACTTCCTTCTTACATCCTAGCCCACACTTTATTCTCATTCCCATCCATGCTTGCTACACAATTTTAAGCCAACTCTGAGGCTTAACATCGTGTACCCATGCTTAGGATAGATTACCTATTACATATGATAAATTCTGTCCGACACATGTGTCTAACCAGATTACACATATACTTCTTTTTTATCACCTAAGATCAATATATAATCCATTGAACGCCTGTTTGTGTAAACAAACTCCATACTCTGATACCAACTTCTACTCAAACCCGGCTAGCATGACTCTTCATGCTACCCATCCAACCACATAGTTCATCCCAACACTTGACACAACAAGACTCCTTCCCAACTATACTGTGACACCCACCACTACGGTAGGGTCACATCACAACTATTCCAGGACATTGTTCCACATATCCTGACACTTCACATCGCACTCTACGCTCCTTAGCTACGTAACCATCCGAACCTTCGCGACACGCCACATAGTGCATCACGACTACCTTACACGAAATACACGTCACATGTACTCTTTTCAATCCACACTTCCCTTTACGTCACGCATAGTACACTCCATGTGTACTCTTTCCAATCCACTCTATGCCACATCACCACTAAGACGTACACCACACAATGCGTCGTTACATAATAAGAAGTACATGCCATGTGTACTTCCTTCACATTACACAATGCCACATCACCACTACAACACATACTTCACACCCATACTTCACAGTACAGTCCACAACACTACACAGCACACTACACAATTATGCCCAGTACATCTCGTACACAGCAACACTTTACATTACAATTACATAGCAAACTCCACAACACAGCATAGTCCACAACATCCAACTACAAAACTAAGTTAAATAACGAGGGAAAGAGAGTGATTACACCCAAAGAATAACACGGTATTTATAGCACAGCTTTGGGGTGTCGATTCCACAGGGAGACAAATTAAAAAAATAGCAGAAGGAACAAAGAAACTAAAGAAAAGTATTAAATGATTAATAGAGAGCAAGGATTAATTTTAAATACAAATTAAAATGAAGCAAAGTGATTAACGAAAAATGTACTCAAATTTGACGAACAGTAGAGCGTCGGAAATCCCTTGCACAAATTCGGTATTTTAATTATTCTTAATTCATTGGATAACTCAATTAGGAACTCAATTCTCGAAATTCCCAATCGGAAGGTATAGATTTATAAACCAAAATTAAATCAAATGTAACCCTTTGAAAAATCATTCACCACTTTCAAAATACGTAAATTACTATTCCTATTGAGAAAATCCAACGAATACAATATACTCAGAGAGCGATATTGCAGCAAAGAATTAAATCAATATAGATAAATAATTGATCCAAACATAATCAAAGAACCAATCCATTCAATAGAAAAAGCATGACTGAATCCATAAATAGAATAAATTCTATAATTATTCGGAGAATAAAACATCAACGATGAATTGAGAATGATAAAACAAAAGAGTTTTAGTAATTGAAGATCAAATACATAAATTAAAAATACCATCTAATGTGCAAGTTCATCCCTAGCCCTACTTGAGAATTTAGTTACCTATAAATATATTGGACAACAAAATTCTCCAGAGAAAACTGAAGCGAACGGTGGCTATGGAAGTGATTTTCTTCTCTCTTCAAATCTACCTCTTGTGCCTCCCATCCTCCCTATTTCATACTAATGATATACTTATATAGGGTGGAAAAGAAACCCTAATGTCCTCTTAATTTCTGCATAAACAAATGCATAAAATTTAGGACTCATCTTGGCAGTCACGTATGAGCTTCAGGAGTTCGAATTTGGAAATTCTTATTAGAGACAAATTTATAGCCCTTTAAGATAGCTTTCTAATGCATCAAGAATATCATTAATACAATATGTGAGTAAAAAGTTACAGTTAAAAGACTAAAATATATTCAGACTGTCTCCTAACGAATTTCGGACATGGACTTCTTGTGGTTTCATTTTTTGATTTCTTTTTCTTTTTCTTTTCTTCCTAATTGCTCTCAAACCCCATGAATTTCCTCCTTTGAATTTGACTGGGCTTGACTTGCTCTTTTATAAACTCTGAAATTAAACATAAAAATTGCTTAGGAGTAGCCCAACGTAAATAGAAACTCAATTCAAGGATACACATTAATTCTTATGATTTTTATTTACATTTTAGCATTTTAATCCAATAATAGGGTATCTAGAGTGCAGTTTCGCACACTCATCACACCCTCCAACTTACTCATTGTTAGTCCCTAGCAATTTTTACGTCAAAACAACGAAAGAGACCAAAGAAAATCACACATAAAGGCCATCAAGTCACACTTTCCAGATTCACATATCAAAACAATCTAAGGAATCCAATAACCCAACAAGATCAATCCACCTATAGCAATCCACAGAGTGTGTGTGTATTTTCCAAGCCGTAACCATCTTACCACTAACCTTGACAAATGCAACATGAAGAACGTCTCAAGCAAAAGGTTCAACTCCATAACTCACGGGTATAATAGTGTTTCATGTAAGGGCTCTCTCTATGGAGTTGACAATGGGTGTACACACACTCTCATAGGAAACTAGGCAATTATATACAAGCAACAAACAAACATTGATCTTATGATAGGAACACTAACAAATGAGACTTCCACCACTCTTTCCAAAAGCTTACTTAGGATCAGAACGGTCAACACAAAGGGTTGTAACGTGGCTTAGGTCCAGGGCTATATGAAAAAAAGGGATGAAAATGATTCAAAAGATTTCCAAGTACATACAAAGGAAATTTTATTAAATATCTCAGTAGACCACACTTCTCACTTGATGTACTCTCCACTTGTCAAATCATCAAATAATAATGTTTTTCCTTCTTCTTCCTCTTCTCTCTCTCTCTTTTTTTTTTTTTACCAATTGGATAGACAAATACATGCCATTTTGGTATTCTTGCCATTGCTACCCAACCTTGATTTTTTTTTTATCTTTTGAAACTCACTCAATTGAATACTTTCAACTTTTACTCTTCTTTTTTATTTTTTTTTAATTGACAATGATAAAACAAAAGAAAGAAAATACAAATTTCACACCTAGTATACACTTGGAAGTAAAAAGGGTAAGAAAATCAGTGTATAGGTTATACTCCAATGTGGAGCGGCATGGATGATATAGGCATATGAAAAGAAAAAGCTACATGTGTTTATTGGCTTAAAGTTGGCTACTAGGGGTCTATGATGGAAAGGGATAGCTTGAAAGGCTCAAACATTGATCCTAAGTTGACCTTTGTCATATCCCAAGTATATCCATCATCGTACCACAAACCATGTAATGATATTCTCAAAAGAAGTGCCCAATTCATCAGATCAATAAACACTTATCACAATTTACTGCATTTGTATGCTCTCAATCCTCTCCAAACTCACATGAATACTTAAGAAAAAGAGTTCTCTAGCTACATGTGTCAAATGACTATCTTACCACAAAACTTGGATGAGTGCATTAAGGGTCTGTGAATGCTTGCACAAAAATGATTATGGTGGGTTTGGTGAATTCACGAAGATGGCCATGAATGAGAATGAGTATACGTGTGATGCAAATTAAAAAAAAAAATTGACACATGAAAATATGCAACAGAGTTCCAACAAGCATTTTAAATACTGAATTTGCACCACCACCTCCAACTTAAATGAAACATTGTCCTCAATGTTTAAGAATCAAAGTTGAATAGTGAGTAACTAAAAATGGTAGAATACACCAGATGAGTGACGTGGGTAGCTCACTACGCACCAATGATGGTAACCTGAACTGACAGAATAAACCTAACCTACTAACAAAAACAAAGAAAACAACAGCAAACAAAAAGGAAAAGAAAGAAAATAAGAGAAAACAAAAATAAAACAAAGCAAAACAAAATAAATAAAGAAAAACATATCTGGGTGGTGTGGTCAAGGTTGATAGACTGGATCCACAAGTGGAATGTCTTCCACTTCTGAAACTTGCCTATCAATTAATACTTTAAGGCGTTGACCATTTACTTTAAAGATCCGACCATCCTTAGGATCTTCTATTTCTACTGCCCCATTTACAAAAACATTCTTTATTACAAAAGGGTCAGACCACCTAAACTGAAGTTTTCCTCAGTGCTTGTGAAATCCAAAATCATATAAGTATATTCGGTCATTAGGTTCAAACCTCTTCCTAAGAATATTTTTATTATGAAACGCTTTCATTTTAACCTTATAGACTTTAGACTTAGGCAAATGTTTCAATTTAACTCTTGGTACTTTCATACTTACAGGAATTTGTTTTCCACCTTTCTTAGGCAACTCCTCAAATTTCAGTTGCCAAGCTTGTGTACCATAATCCTGAGTTTCATAAAAAATAGCACAAATATCAATAACATCAAATTAATCACTAATAGTATCAAACTCAGAATTCACAAGGGAATATTCAAGGGGGTCAAAATCATGAGTTGTGTGAACTCCATTGTCTATGAGTGCGTCAATCATGTACGTTTGGTGGCACTCGTCATCTGTTGGCTGTTTCTCAATATGGAAGATGTTGACCTTCATGGTCATGTTTCCAAAAGATAGCTTCATCAACTCATTCCTGCAATTTATAAGTGCATTAGTCGTAGCAAGGAAATGTCTACCTAATATGAAAGGAACCTTAGAGTTAGACTCAACAATTGATTGAGTGTCCAAAATTAAGAAATTAACAGGATAATAAAACTTGTCAATTTGGATCAAAGCATCCTCAACTATTCTTTTCGGTTTCTTAACTGAACGATTAGCCAACTGAAGCACAATAGAAGTAAGCTTAATTTCACCCAAACCAAGCTGTAAATAAATGGAATAAGTCATCAAATTAACACTAACTCCTAAATCTAGCAAGGCTTGTCCAAATTCATGAGTCCCAATACTACATGCAATCGTTAGACAACCAGGATCCTTATACTTACGAGGAATTCGTTGCTCAATTAGAGCACTAACTTGCTCTATCAGAAATGATATCTTCTTAACATGATGCTTCCTTTTAATTGTACACAAATCTTTAAGAACTTTTACATACTTGTTTAATAACATGCAAAAGATGGATGTTAATCTTTACCTGCCTGAGATTCTCCAAAATTTCATTACTAGAATCCAAAGTTCGCATACCAGATTTTAAAACTTAAGGAAATAGTACCTTAACTGGACTCTTGATTACCTCGGCTTCCTTGGGGAACTCGGTACTATCATTGCGTTGTTCCTCTTCAACATCCTCTGGCTTATTAGTTGTTGGGATGTGTAAGGACTTATCACTTCTTGTCACAATGGCATTGACCTCTTTCAAATTTTTTTGTGCCATATGCTGACCTTGGGGTGTGGATTGACCTTGAGAAGGAAACTTGCCACGCTCTTTCACACTCAAGGAGCTCATTATCTTAGATATATGACTCTTTATCTCTTTGTTTTCTTCAACAACCTGCATAATCAAAGATTCAAACTTTTGATTAGTTTTACTTTATGCCTCAATAAAAGCATGTAAAGTATCTTCTAAGGTCCTAGAAGATGAAGGTGCAGGATATGATCTAGGGGGTTGTGCAGGCTCCTGGTTTTCAGATTTCCAACTAAAATTGGGGTGATTACGCCACCCAGGATTGTAGGTATCAGAGAAAGGTATAACAGGCTTCATGTACATACCTAAGGCATTACATTGTTCCTCATACATCTCTCTCATCTCAGCAAATGTGGGACACTCTTGGACAAGATGATCTACCCCACCACACACAAAACATGGTCGAAAAGACTCTGCATGATTAGCCACGTGTGCTAGATTTAAGTCTTTATTTTTCAACACCTCTAACTCCCTAGTGAGCGTCTCAACCTTAGCCTTTAGGTTATACTCTTCCCTGAGATGGTAAATTCCACCACCATTTAGGTTTCCTGCAGGTCGTGACCTATTTGTGCTCTCAGTAGCACTAGGTCCAATCCAAGTGTGAGCTTTTTCAGCAAGCTCATTAAGGTATTCTATGGGCTCATCAAGATCCTTCTGTAAGAACTCACCATTACACATCATCTCCACAAATTGGCGCTCTCTAGGTGTAAGTCCCTCATAAAAATAGCTCACTAAGCGCCAATTCTCATACCCATGGTGAGGACACATACTCAACAACTCCTTAAATCTCTCCCAAGACTGATACAAAGTCTCACTATCCTTTTGTGCAAAGGTGGAGATTTGCCTTTTTAAAGCATTGGTCTTATGTTGGGGAAAGTATTTATTAAAAAATACCTGAGTCATCTCATTCCATGACCCAATAGATCGTGGTCTCAGTAAGTATAGCCAACTCTTAGCTCTATCCTTCAAAGAGAAAAGAAAGAACTTAAGTCTCACAATGTCATCAGTTGCATTTTGACTATGAAAAGTCGCAACTACTTCCTCAAACTCCCTAATGTGCACATATGGATTTTCATTTTCCAAGCCATGAAAGGTAAGGAGTAACTGTATCATCCCTATTTTAAAATCCAACTGGCGAGTATTAGCTGGAAACATAATGCATGATGGTGTGGCTGTGTGTGTAGGATGGAGGTAATCTTGAAGGGTCCTAGTGGGTTTATCTTCGTATTCACTCATTTTCTCAAAATTAGAAGAATTATAAAACAAATGACTAGAAAAATTAGACTCTGACTTTGACTCTAACACAGGTCTACAAGCAAACCGACCCAAGGCGTCTCTATACCTGTGCATGCAAGGTAGAGAAAAACGCAACTCTAAAAAAAAAAACTACAAAAAGAAATAGAAAATAAGATAAAGATGCAGCAAGCTAAAAGAAGGAACGAAGTTACTGCGTCTACAAACCGCTAAAAAGAAAAACTATCTAGCAATTCTTCTACCGTCTCCCCAACAACGGCGCCAAAATTTGATTACGCCCAAAGAATAATGTGATAGTTGCAGCACAGCTTTAGGGTGTCGATTCTACAGGGAGACAAATTAAAAGAATAGTAGAAGGAACAAAGAAACTAAAAAAAAATATTAAATGATTAATAGAGAACAAAGATTAATTTTTAATGCAAATTAAAATGAAGCAAAGTGATTAACGGAAAAAGTACTCAAATTTGACAAACAGTAGAGTGTCGAGAATCCCTTGCACAAATCTGGTATTTTAATTATTCTTAATTCATTGGATAACTCAATTAGGAACTCAATCCCCGAAATTCTCAATCGAAATGTATAGATTTATAAACCAAAATTAAATCAAATGTAATCCTTTGAAAAATCATTCACCATTTTCAAAATACGTAAATTACTATCCCTATTGAGAAAATCCAATGACGACAATATATTCAGGAAGCAATATTGCAGCAAAGAACTAAATCAATATAGATAAATAATTGATCCAAACATAATCAAAGAACCAATCCATTCAATAGAAAAAGTATGACTGAATCCATAAATAGAATAAATTTTATGATTATTCGGATAATAAAACATCAACGATGAATTAAAAATGATAAAACAAAAGAGTTTTAGTAATTGAAGATCAAATACTTAAATTAAAAATACCATCTAATGTGCAAGTTTATCCCTAACCCTACTTGAGAATTTAGTTACCTATAAATATACTGGACAACAAAAATCTCCAGAGAAAACTGAAGCGAACGGTGGTCATGGAAGTGATTTTCTCCTCTCTTCAAATCTACCTCTTGTGCCTCCCCTCCTCCATATTTCATGCTAATGATATACTTATATAGGGTAGGAAAGAAACCCTAATGTCCTCTTAATTTTCGCATAAAAAAATACCTAAATTTTAGGACTCATCTTGGCAGCCACTTGCGCGCTTCAGGAGTTCAAATTTGGAAATCCTTATTAGAGAAAAATTTATAGCCCTTTAAGATATATTTCTAATGCATCAATAATATCATCAATCCGATATGTGAGTAAAAAGTTACAGTCAAAAGACTAAAGTATATCCAAACTGTCTCCTAGCGAATTTAGGACTTGGACTTCTTGTGGTTTCATTTTGCGATTTTTTTTTTCTTTTTATTTTCTTCCTAATTGCTCTCAAACTCCATGAATTTCCTCCTTTGAATTTGACTGGGCTTGACTTGCTCTTTTATAAACTCTGAAATTAAACATAAAAACTGCTTAAGAGTATCCCAACGTAAATAGAAACTCAATTCAAGAATATACATTAATTTCTATTATTTCTATTCACATTTTAGCATTTTAATCCAATAATAGGATATTTAGAGTGCACTTTCACACACGCATAGAGAGTTACACCATTGTCGAGGCTAACCCATATGTTGCTCGTTGCCCGGCACGACTTCTGAAGTCCGAAGCCATTAACTTGCACGATAACTGCTTCGTCGCAGTCATTGTCGTGACCTCATAATAGGGCTATTTCAGAAGGGTGGATCTAGGGTTTTTTTACTAGATCTAGACTTTGGCGAGTTTAACGTGACTATGGAGGGTGGCCGACACAGTGGGTAGTTCTTGGGTGGTGGCTAACACCATGTACGGTGGTGATTAGCCATGTACAATTGCTGGTTGGGCTAATGGAGGTGGCTAGAGGTGCAGAACTGAGCATATGAGAGTTGGGTAATGGTCCTAGGATGGCGACCTTGTGGTGGTGCCAAGGTAGCACATGATGGAGGCACGATGGCTCATGGAGGATCTTGGGCCGTAGGTCTTAAGATAGGGAAATGGAGAGGGAGCTGGGGGAGGCCTTGGCTGAGCATAAAAGGGCTAAGGGAGGTGTGGTGGAGTTGGTGGTGGCTTGAGGAGACGTTGGGCCGTGGGTCATGGAGGACCAGTGAGAGAGTGTGCGGGGAGGTGGGGGCTTGGCTGGGCATAAGGGTGGCTAGGGGAGGTCGTCAATGAGGGAGGAGGCTACTGGTGGTGGTGCGGTGGCATAGGGCTATGCCACTGTAGCGTTGGGTGGAGAAACCCATGGGTTTCTTGTGTGTTAGAGAGAGAGAGAGAGAGAGAGAGAGAGAGAGAGATGGCATGGAGGCTGGGTTTGGAGGTTGGGTGGTTGCCAGTGAAGGGGGAAGCTGCTTGCCGATGGTAGCTGGGTGGCTTATGGTGGCTAGGTTGGGCTGAGGAAGGGAATTAGGTGAGAGGAGGAGGGGGTTTCCATCGGGTGCAAGAGGGAGGGAGGAGAGAGAGGGAAAGTGGAAAATTGGGGGAAAATGGAAGGGACATGGGGTTTTAATCCCAACCCTTCATCTAGTGGTCTTCACTCTGATCTGACAGTGAGGATTAAAGCACTGTAACAACTTAAAAACACTGAGAGAAATTAAAATAGAATATAATTTAAACTAAATTTTAGCTTATAAGATATAATCTTTCATCATTAATTAAATTATGGAGTTTTGCTAATTACTTTTAAAAGAATAAAACCATCTAATTAATTAGAGCTTTTAACATAATTTAAATCTCATAATATTCTTAAATAACTAAAATCATTTAGATAAAATGATTTTCTCCAATTATAATATTTTTGGAGCTCCCAAAAATATTATAATTATCTTACTTAAAATCAAGTTTGGTTCAATAATACTGAAAATACTCCATATAAATATTTTCAGAACATTTAAAATACACAAGGGCTTTAAAACACTGGACTTGTTTTAGAAATCACTTGGTATCTTTAAAACATACCATCAAGGTTCGGCATGTAGAACGAGACAAGTGACCTTTTGAGAGAAAAATGAGCAGGTTGTTACAAGACGTGACAGATGCTTAGATCATATACACTGTTTTCAGTTATGATTTTTATGGTACAAGTTTGAGAAATTTTAATAAATGATTCCTTATAGTCTCTTTTACATTTTCAGTATTTTTAATAAAATAATTATTTTATTTATTATATTTTGTATTTAGCACTTCGTGGTAAAGGAAAACTTTAAAGTCAAAGTCAGTAATAACATTTAGGCACCCTTAGATTTTCTAGAAATGACGCCGTTCTTAACTATAGAGAAGTAGGGTGTTACAAATGCTTTGAGGAGGAAAATAATACGGTGTTTGGTTCAAAGCTCGATAGGTATTTATAATGTGATTGAACAAAAGACATACGAGTTCAAGATTTTGCCTTGATGTAAGAAGAATTCATATAGATATCCTATCATTGCGGAGATTGCACGTAATGTGTTGGTCATCCCTATTTCTACTGTTGTATCCAAGTCCGCATTTAACACTAATAGACGTATATTAGACCCATATAGAAGCTCATTGGTGCCAAGGACTGAGCAAGCCTTAATCTGCAATCAAAATTGGTTAGAAAACAAACCAATTAATAATTGGGAGGTGGGGGAGTATGTAGAAGGCCTTGATATCAAAGGTAAATATTTTAACATGTTAATCAAATATCTTGATTTAATAATTATGAAAATAAAGTCGATAAGTTTGATAATTATGAAATCAAATCAAATTAAATTCTTAATTTGATAGTATCTTCAACATTCCCCTCAAACTCAAAATGAAAAACTTTGAAATCTTGAAATTGAAATTTGAGTATAACGTTCATATTTGTTGATTGATCACCAATGAGATGATAAAAGTGGCGTTGGTGATTAAGCGACCGTAAGTTGGAACATTAAATCTCAAGCTATAGCCAACAATGAGTTGATAATAGGCCAAAGTCAATAAAGGGCTAACAGTAAGGGAAAAATGAGTCAACAATAGGCTACATATAGTTTTGGTCAACTATAAGACGAAAATCAAAAGCTAAAAATAGGTTTGGAGTTTCAAACAATGCTCACAACAGACCAAAACCTAATATAAAAAGCTCATAGCTAATACAGATACTCCAAATGCATGGATTTGAGACGAACACATGATTGAATGGTAATGAAAATTTTGTGGGACACAAAGCTAATTGAAAGGTTTTAAAAGAATTAGTCCATATGGTCAAACCTAGCATTAACCAAAAGCTTTGATGCGAAGATGGAAAATACAATATAATAGAAAAGAAGGTAGAAAAGAGAGAATTTGAGAGTTGCATCTTTACCATTCTCAATTGTGATTGAATATAATAACATTCAAATTATATCAAGATGAGATAAAATAAATATCTTCATCGTAATAGCAATCAAATCTCTTGATTTATCTTAATTGTGAAATCAAATCAGAATAATAATTCAATCAAATTCTTAATTTGATATTATTTTCAACATTCGAATTCTCTCCCCTTCATTTCTCTCTTCTCCGTATTTTCTTATAATATAATATACCGACTTATAAAAAAAAAAAAGTATACATGTATCAATGATTATAACCATAAGGATTCATGTAACATATTTAATATTATGAACATAATTTCATTTAATCTGGCTAAATATCTTAAATATTCTCATTATAAATATAAAAATAATATTACAAAGATAATAAAATAAGAAGTTATTTGAATTTATATGAGTTTTTACGAGTCATGTGTTTTAATAATCGATTATAATTTAATGTTCACAAACAACTCATTAATAAACGAATCGAGCCAAACTTAAATTTAATCAAACCGATTTTAAGCAACTTGTCGAGTAATAGTATTTATTTACCATCTTAATTGTCTAAGTTAATTACGACTGAATAGGGCCAATTTTAATACGCATGCTTTGCCAATAATTTTGAGATTCACTACAAGAAAAACGGACTTTTGCGACCAATTAATAACAACGAAAAGAGTATTAGCAACCAATTTGAAAAACGGACTTTTGCGACCAATTAATAACAACGAAAAGAGTATTAGCAACTAATTTTGGTTGCTAATACTCTTTTCGTTGCTATTAATTGGTCGCAAAAGCCCGTTTTTCTTGTAGTGATTTGACGTCTTTATTGATTTGTTAAAATCTTTAATCTTCTGATTATGAGATAGAGTTTTTCTACTCAACAACCTTGCACCACACATCTGCTTTTATTTTTTATTTTTTATTTTTTTTATTTTTTTCCTTCAGCAGGTATGTGATGTAGGGCTACTAAGTAGAATTTTTATATGTGGTGAGAGCCTCTACCCAAGAAGCATGAAACTAAGCTTGAGGCCTCAATTAGATATTTACAATATCTCACTATATTTTTAAATAATAATTAAATGGTTTGAATCAAGATGATTTATTGAGTTTTGAAAAATGAGAGAAAAAAAATGTATAAAAATAATATAAAGTTAAAAAATTATTGAAATATAATTTTTTTAATATCAATTTTGTTTTTAAATTTGAAAAAATTGTGTATATATATATTTGTGTTTTGTTGAAGAGTTTGAAAAATTTATAATAATTTGATGAAAAAGTTGAAGATTTTAAATTAAAAAATATTTTATATTTAAGTGATGTTTGGGAAGAAAATATTTAAAAATACTTGAGAAAGATGGCTTTGTCAAACGAAACTTAATCCTTAGCAAAAAACAAACAATAATGCTGAAGCTAGCTAACAATAGTTTTTTTTTTTATCATTTCTTTCTTTTTATTTAATGATTAATGAATCATTTTTTAATGATATTATGATTTTTTTTTAATGTTTAAGAGAATAATAAAAAAATATCTGAAAAGAAAATCATGAGAAAAAGGCCATTTATCCTGTTACGTCTCTCAGCTAGCAGCCTAGCACGACTCAAAAATAAATATAAAGAGAAAGTGTAAAAAGATTTATTTATTTATTTTTTTAATAAAATAATGCCGGTAGAAGAGATAAAATTATAAAAAAAAAATTAGTTATAAGTATAATTATGCATTAAAATATGTATAAATCTAATGTGATTGGTTAAAAAATAAATTTTATTAAAAACAGTATTAATTTAAATTTTAAATATGAAATAATCAGTATTAAAATATAGATTAGTAAGCGATTTTATTTATATATAATAAAATTTTAAAATCATTGGTGTTTTTGAAGGAAGTCCACGTGGGAAAAAGCAAAAGCGTACAGTCATTTGAAATAAGCATGGTATCATGACTTTAAAAAAGTAAAAGGCAAAATAATAATATGACCAATTTGTGTACTTGGAATATACCATTTTCGGAGTGATAATGTATATATTAATTAGTTTATTCTTTTTGAAAAAACCTAACACTTTTACTTTAATTATATAAGATATATACAACATATTTTTAATAATATTTTCAGGGATGAATGGTTCAAACTGTGAAGAGGCTTATGAATTTTTTTTAAAACTCTTATTATTCCAACTTCAAAATATGTGTAAAACTCGAAACACTATAGCATTATTCTTGTGGGAAATATTTAGGATATATAATTATAGAAAATCTTAGTAATATCATTATACATTAATTAAAAATTAATATTATTTTGAGAAATCTTTCTTACAAAAGAATTTTAAGAAAAGTAAACTCGTAAATTAATATGATTTAATGTGATACATTAAATTAAAATTTTTTCACTGTAAAATAGTTTTGAAGTATTATATTAAACTATATCAGTTTGTAAGTTTACTTTTATCAAATCTCTTTATAGATCTAGCACTTCTCATTTATTTTTTATTCAAGATTTGGCTATCATCATTTATACCAATATATATTAATAGAATGATACGATTTAAAATAAAAAAACAATATTTTAGCAGGTTCCACAATATTATAGTGGCAGGTTCAATTCTTTAAAAGAAATCTTATTTATCATATTTTTTCTATTATCCTTTCAAACTCCTTTAATATAATAATAAATTATTACCTCACAAATAAAATATAATAAATAATTTTTAATAATTAAAAACACTATGTTTGGAAATGATTGAAGAATAATAATAAAAGAGATTGTAGATGATATTAATTTCGCAAAACAAAGGTTTTAGGAAAATGCTATATCTACAGAGAGTTGGGTTGCGACATGGGTTTGGACACCTTTTTTTTTATACTTAGTGATTAATTAAATATTTTTTTAATGATATTGTAATTTTTTTAAAATATTTATGATGATTAAAAAATTACATGAAAGAAAAGAAAAAAGAAATAAAAAAACAAAAATACACTTATGATATCATGCCACTCAAGATATAAACTTTTATCTGTCCGAAGTAGGACATTTCATCGATGTCTGTAGTGACTCAAGATATAAATTTTGAGTTTTGCTACATATAAGTAAAGTTGCATATTAATCTGCGTACCAATACTAATTCCTTCGTATTCAAAATTTAAATTAATATTGTTTTCAATAAAATCTACTTTTTGACCAATCACATTAAATTGATGTACATATTAATGCACAGTTATGTTTACAACTAAATTCTCTCATAAACTTTTATCTATGTGAGATAGTACAACAACAAGCACAACAGCTAAAGAACATAACTCGTTGAGACAAAGATTGGTCAAAATATTTGTTACTTCACTAGTTGATATTGCAAAACTTAATGTTGAAAATCAAGGAAAATAAAAACAAGAATAAAAGGAGAGTAATATCACTCATCATCCTCTTATCATTTTATGATATAGTATTAGATGATTGAAAACTATTTATTATATTTCACTTATGAATTTAGCATCTAATATCATTTCATAAGATGATGAGAGGATGATGAGAAAATAGATGATGAATAGATTTTTTGATAAAAGAAATCCACTCAAGTAGGTTATCAAAAAAATTTAACAAAAAAAAAAAAAAAGAATTTCACTTTTTGCGTATTAATTTTTTAAGTTAAATTTTTTTTAATTAAATCAGTCAGTATTTAAATTTTGAATGATGTGCATATTTTTTGTTTCCAAAATATGTCACACGTCATTCAATTATAGTAGAAATTTTGATTACATAAAAAAGTTAAAATTTTAAATTAAAAAATGTTTGTATTTAAATGATATTTGAATTTTAAAATAAGATAATAACATGAGATGAGATGTGATAAGATGGATCAAGATTTTCTGTAAAACCAAACAAAGCCTTAGTACATAAATGTCACATTAACCATCTCATTAAAAAATTTAATCAAATTTTAAAATTCAGAACCTATTTTAAAAAGGCACAAAAATATTATAAAAAGAACATAAAAATTAAAATTAAAAAACCACTTAAAAACGAGCAACCCATAAGTGGTGGCCGGGTGTTTTAGCTGCCTCTATTTTTTTTTAATGTACTCTTATTTTAGTTTTGATGTGACTTAAGTTACGTTTTGGATTGTGAGGTGTTCTCGTACAATAGTAAAAAAATGATGAAAAATTAATAATAAAATATTAAAAAATTGTAAAATATAGATAAAAAAATAATAAAATATTAAATAGATCATTCCACTTCCCAAATATAGCCTATTCTTTATAGATTCTTTTGTACTGTTTGCTAGTTTTCATTCATCTTTTAAATTATTTGGTACTTCTTAAAATAAGTTTTTAGGAGTATTTGTATACTTTTTATGTTTTCTTAAAATCAATTGCTTCCCAAGTGAAGTACTTGATCGTTACTTCTTTTATGGTTTTCTTTTCGGCGTACTTGATGTTGATTGTTATACAGCCCATTTCTTTTAGAAAAATGATAGACACCATATGTTCTTATAAATTTCTCAAATTAAAATTCTAAATAAACTTGTCGGCAAGTAAATTTTTATTTTTTAAAATAAAATAGAATAGATTGTAAAAATCATCCATCTTTCTACACAATGTCGAGTGGGACATCCGTGACTGATGGGAGCTCAGAATCCAAAGCGTTTACCTTTACTTTTTTAAAAAAATTATATATATTTTATTTTATTTTCCATTACTTAATTTCACATTTTTTTAGTAAAAACAATAAAAATAAAAATATCATTTCCGAATTTTTTTTTACTTAATGATTAAAAAGATATTTTTAATATAATTATGAATTTTTTTAATAATATATAAGAATATAAAAATGAATGGAAAAAAAAAAAAAAAAACTAACTGATCTTATTTGGATCCATCCAGAGGGTGTATTGTTCTTTGCCTAATAATTGTTAAGGAAAAAGAAGGGGTATACAAATTCAAAACGAGCACAGGCAAGAGAGGTTTTTCTCTTAATATATATTTATTTCTATTTTTTGTAATATTATATTATAATAATTTTAGTTGTATTTTTATATGATAACAGTTTTAGTTGTATTTTCACTTGGGTGATTTGGTTAAAAACAACCCATATCTGGGAGGGAGGAGAGATATGTGATGGAATGGACCTCAAAAGCTAAAGATTAAATCTACTATGTTGCCCTAACGTTGCCGTTCTAAATGACCCCTCATAAAAAAAATTATTAAACAATTAAAGAAGTGAATTTTAATATATTAATATATTTTTTCAAAAAAATATTTAAATATATTAAAAAAATTTAAAAATAAGGACATAAAAATAAAAATACAAAATTTTACTAATTTATCTGTCATTACTAGGCGGCAGCTTAGCATTGCTCCAAAAGCTAAAGATCCTATTGTACATCTATTTTTATTTTTAATACATCTATTCGCTGTTTCCAGTCAATGAAACGGATCGGCAAATCATTAATGAGGCACTCCTCGAGTAATCTTGTAAATAGTCATTTTTGTATATTTTTTTATATATTCTATTAATATAATTGATTAAATAAATTATTTTTTAACATACAACCAATCATATCAGTAGAATACGTAAAAAAGTATGTAAAAGTGACTGTACATAAAATTTTTACTCCTTTATCATGCATCTCCTTGTGTCATGGACAGTCATTGAATGTGTTAATATCATGTAGTTATTTTAAAACGAGTAAGACCTATTATTAAAAAATTAATTTTTTATGCGAGTCTTATATTTATTTAATTTTTAAAAAAATAATTGAGTAGCACTTGCACAATCACAATTACAACTATCATTTTTCTTATTTTTAAGTCTATTTTTTTAAATATCCATTATATTATTCAAGTGGGTGTTATAAAGATTAAAATTAATTTCTTTAATAGTTTAATTTTTTAAACTATTATTAATAGTTTAATTTCTTTAATAGTTATATTAAGTAGTATATTTAAAATTAAGTGTAGCTTTACAGCCACTGCTGAGAGCTCTCGGGGCTACCGTATTGATTTTGTGTTTTTTGGTTTTCTTACATGTATGTTTTTAACATTTTTATATATTTTTTAAGAGAAAAAATTTATAATATTATTAAAAATTATTTACTTAATCATTAAGCAATAATAACAATAATAAAATAAAAAGTCACAGCAGTAACCTACCGCGATAAGAGCAGTAGTACTTTCCCTTTTTTTTCAATTTGTTAAGCAACAATTATAATATGTTAAAAGACGTACATTTCTCGTATTTTAATCATTTTGTATCTTTTTACAGCATGTACACGTCATCCATAACGATTAAATAATACACGACTTCTGCCTATCTTTTTTATTTGAACTTCTTTGTGGGATCAGAATTTACACTACTTGCTATCAATCAATTAATTCTCCTGTATTCAACTACAAGTCAACACATTAATAATGCATCAGCTTGCTATCTATCAATGATTTCTTTGTAGAGCTAAGATCTTGTTTTAGAATTTTTACAATATTTTAACGCCATTTTTAAAGTATTTTTTTTATATTTTTAATATTTTATTTATATCATAAAAAGTTAGGTTTGTACGTAAATTTGTTGTATTTAAGTTACATTAAAATTATATTACAAATATATGATTATATGGGTACTTCTACGTACTTTGGACTTAGAAAAATTCTATATATCACATTTTTATTTTATTTTTACCTCACTATCATGATGTAGTATTGCCGATCAATCTCTATATATATTTTTTTGGTTAAAAAAATAAAATATCATTCAAGATGATTAAAGTGCCACGTTAAGCTTTACAAGCTTTGCTATCATGCATCAATTGCCGATAGCCAAAAGATTGGTATTAGTGTTGTTATTAGGGATGATGAAGGCCATGTTTTAGTCAGTACGATGAAACCTTTTAACTTATTGTGTGGAACCTTCTATTGCTGAAGCTGGGGGCCTATTGGAAGCAACTATGCAAGGAGCTCAATCTACAGCATCAGCTGTCCTTTCTTAAGGAGACTATCTGAAAGTTGCTGAAGCTTCCTTAAATCAGAAGAAAAATGATGGCCCATTCAGATGTTTGATTTCTGTAATTCGAGGAACACTTGACATCTGCTATTGGAAGATGGAAAAATCTTGTTACAGGTATAATTGTGTATTAATCTGTGTATTAATTTAATGTAATTGGTCAAAAAGTAGATTTTATTAAAAACAATGTTAATTAAAATTTTAAATATAAAGAAATCAGTATTGATACGCAGATTATTACGCGACTTTACTTGTATGTAGCAAAACTCTTAGAAGATAAGACATATCAAAAGGGAAGTAAATGGGTGGTACATACTATTGCTATGGAGGCTGTGTCTCTCACAACCGAGTGCTTGGATGTGGGCTCTATAGCCAGTTGTATGTATCATATTGTATTCGCTGAAAGCTTTCACTACTTGATTAATGAAATATCTTTTGTTTAAAAAAAAAAAAAAAAGCTTTGCTATCTGCCCTTTCGATAACTGCACCACTCAAAACTTTATTCCTCGGCTCCTTTTGAATGCATGCTTCTTGATTCTCATTTGCCGAGAAAAAAGAAACGTACGGGAAAAGACAAAGGAAGCCCAAAGGTTTTTTCTTTACTTTTTTCTTTTGCTAAGGTTTATGAATCATGTTCGTCGTTTGATGAATCTCTTGCTTTTTAAAGGCCAGATAACCACTAGTGTGTTCTTGTACTCACATTCCCATGTTGTTTCTCCTTTCATGTTTCTTTCCTTCCTGGCCAAGAAATATCTTTCCTTTCTCTCCAACATCTTGCTTTTGTGAGTTTTAAAGTTGACTGTGAAACGGGTTTTTTGATATCATCATTGATATTGCATGCAGATGAGAAGAAAATGTGTGTGAAAAAAGAATAAGAACAGTGAAAATGAAGAAGGGAGACGGTTCAGATGCTAAGAAACGTCAGTTTTTCTTGAATGCTGATGAAGACAAGGACTTACACAAAGCACTTGTAGATGTGAAGAGAGAGTTTGAACAATTTGATGATTTGCTGAATGGAGACAGCATACGTTCTAGAAGTGCTAGGTGGAAGGTATTTGGCATTCAATAGTTATGCTTTCATTACAAACTATATACTCCTTTTTTCAATTCTCACTAGTGGCAGTGTTAACACTCTTGATTGGTTTATGTAGCTTTTCTTATTAAATTTTCTGTATTCTTTCTTTCCCATTTCCAACAGGTTCTTTTCAGTGATAATTTTCTGAAATCATTTAAAAATTTGAAGTCTGTAACGAGAAAAAAATCTGTTATAGAACGTCTATTTAAACTATCCCAGGGCTGGAGACCCAAGAAGAGAAGTTCAGATCCAGTGTGTGGAAGTTCTTCAAAGATCATAAAGCAATTTAAGGTTGAAGATCTTTATATTGTTTGTGCAAACGACATCAGAAAGGAATGGAGTGACGGGGAAAAGGAACTGAGGTGCTATCAAGTTTTGAAGGTCTGGGATATATTACCTGCAGGGGAAGTTCAAAAATTTATCGAACGGCTTGACAACATGTTTGGGAAATATACAGATGACTTTCTTAATCGCTGCAAAAAGAAACGTCTTGAGGGGTATGTATGCTCTTTTGCATTTTTGAAAATCTTTAAAGATATTGCTAAATTTAAAAGAATAACTTTGTTATAAATTGACTTTTGAAGCGGTTTAACTTTTTCTGGTTATTTTTGCTTAGGGATTTGGAAGTTCCGGAGAGTTGGTCAACCTCTTTTGATATTGTACGGTTTAGGAATGTTGCTAACGGTGAAAATGAGAGTGATTTAGTTGGTTGCGCGTCTGATGGTGGACGTTATCTTGAGAATGCAAAGGTTAATGAGAGTCTGATGCTGATGAAATTCTACTCTTTCTCATTTGATGTAGTGGGTCAGTTGCTTTCAAACAAGGATAGTGGTGAATTGGATCTTCTATTTGAAGTAACTGACCAAGAGCAGGAGATAATCGTTTTTCCTAGAAGTGCTTTTATACTTGCACGGTCAGGTACTGGGAAAACCACTGTTTTGACTAGAAAGTTGTTAGAGAAAGAAAAGGTCCACGAGATGGAAACAAAGTTATTTTATGGAGTGAATAGCAATAACCTTGTGCATAGCCCAGAGAATGAGGTTGAGGAGACCTTGGCGGAAACAAAGAGAGTTATATTGCACCAGCTTTTTGTGACAGTGAGCCATAAACTGTGTTATGCTGTCAAACTACAGGTCACAAAGCATGTTTCTCAGTTGAAAAGGTGCATAGTTTATTTGATAGTACTCTCACGTGAATTTTTGAGCCTCTAGTTCCATGAGTTTGGGGAAGTTTAGTTTTTTCGAATCTCTTGGCTTGATTTTTATTAGAAACTATGAAACTTAGTTTTCACTGTAAACCATGGATCCCTTCCAGTTTGTTTTTTGGCAGGCCAATTTATATTAAAACGTAGTTCATAAGTTAATTCAAGTTAAACTTTCGTACCAAATTTCATGCACTTCTTAAGTTGTTTACTTCTTGATTTAGTATAACTTTGTATACTGATAAAAAAATTATATATATTGGATGTAACTATACAACATCTTATTATTCCTTCTTTTTATATATATATATATATGTTGTAGTGTTTCTCCTTATAATTTTTAACTTTCAAATCTGTGGGAATTGGGGATTAGGCTTAGGTTAGCACAAAAGTTTCGATAGTCTTTTATTTTGTTAGTACAAATCAAGGGGGATATATTATCTCTTCTAACATCTTGGGGACAAATAGACTTTGCACCCTCGAACTATCACGCGTCTTGCATTTTGCACCCCAAACTATATAAACCAACTCATTACACCCTTAAGCTACCAAAGGGAAGTAATCGGAGAAGTGGCACAATCTTGATAATTAGATCTTAAGAAGTATTGAGAAGTATTAAGGTTTTGTAGTTTGAGTGGGCAATATGTCAGTGTTGGTAATATGGGGAACAGAGTGTAAAAATCTTGGTGGTTTGAGCATGCAAATTGTTTTGATCCCAATATTTAGTTTCTGGTTAAAAAATTCATCTTGTCTTACAACAAAACATCATGTGAATAAGCACTACTTATTTTTGGCAAGAAAGTTGTTCGAGGATTTCACTATGAGCCTTTTATGACCTTTTTTTTGTAGCTCTGTCTATGATGGTGATTGCTCTAAAAGTACCAGTTCAAGGGATATTGATGATTTTGATGATGCAGTTCAATTCGAGGACATCCCAGATTCTTTTGTTGGTGTTCCTACCATGTCCTATCCTCTTGTGATAACGTTTCATAAATTTCTGATGATGCTTGATGGAACTATGGGCAACTCCTACTTTGAAAGATTCCATGAAGTGAGAAAACTTGATCCTGGTCGAGTTGGTGAAAGATCAATTGCTTTGGAGACCTTTATAAAGTTGAAGGAAGTTAATTATGAGAGGTTTAGTTTATCATACTGGCCCCATTTTAGTGCCAGCCTAATTACAATGCTTGACTCTTCCAAAGTTTTCACAGAGATTATTTCTCATATAAAAGGTGGCCCACAAACTATAGAGGAAGGTGATGGTAAGCTCAGTCGTGAAGACTATCTTTTACTATCAAATAGCGGTGTTTCTAGTTTAAGTAGACAAGAGAGAGAAATAATATATGAGCTCTTTCAAAAGTATGAAAAGATGAAGATGAAAAGGGGTGAGTTTGATTTGGCTGATCTTGTGATAGATCTACATCGTCGTTTGAGAATTGGAAGCTACACTGGTGATAAAATTGATTTTGTATACATAGATGAGGTTCAGGATCTTACATTGAGCCAAATTGCATTATTCAAATATATCTGCACAAACGTTAAAGAAGGTTTTGTTTTCTCTGGTGATACGGCACAAACTATTGCAAGGGGAATTGATTTTAGGTTCCAGGATATACGATCTCTATTCTACAAGAAGTTTCTTATGGAATCAAAAAGCCATGTACATAATAAAAGAGAAGAAAAAGGAATATTGTCAAAAATTTTCCATCTGAGCCAGAACTTCCGTACTCATGATGGGGTTCTCAAACTAGCACACAGTGTTATTGAACTTCTATATCATTTCTTTCCTCAATCGATTGATGTTTTGGAGCCTGAGAATAGTCTTGTGTATGGAGAAGCTCCGATTTTACTTGAAACAGGGAGCAATGAAAATGCAATCATCACTATTTTTGGTAATAGTGGAGCACGTATTGTTGGCTTTGGTGCAGAGCAGGTAATATTGGTACGGGATGATTCTGTGCGGAAGGAAGTTGCCAAATATGTTGGGAAGCAAGCTCTTGTTCTAACTATTGTGGAGTGTAAGGGCCTTGAGTTTCAGGTGGTTATTGTGCATGTTTATTTATTTGATTTATTGGTTTACATTGAGTTGATTAGCCTAGTTTATTGTTGAATTCTCAATGAATAAAGCCATTGCTTTGAAATAACCTTTTTAATATGTTCAAGTTCATCATCATGCCATATCAATAGGATTGTTCCTGGATCGCATCTTTTGTTAGGAAGTGGTGTAAAAATGAGTTTTACACCCTCCAATTATAAGATGCCTCAATAGATCAGAAAGCACAAGTTTTTAAAAAGGATGCATCACACATGATTATAAAGTAAAACACTAAAATATAAAGCATAAGCCCTAAAATCTCAAACCCTAATTAATTTTAAGACCAACCCCGGTCATACTGGGGGTAGCAGCCGCCACCCCAAGAGACAGACAGAGTAATCACCATCAATCAAGTGTGGCGGCCACCCCCGGTTGGATGTGTGTGTGTGTGTGTGTTTTTTCTCAATATTTCTTAATTATTTTAATTTTTAATATGTGCAATCTAGTGTGAATGTGTGTTTTTTATCATTTAGTAGAAAGTTGACATGTCGGTTTTTCATTTGAGGATGTAAAATAGGGATTTACACCACATCCTAATTGAAGTTAAATTGTTGTTCCCACGATGATGTTATCATATTGCCTGATGTTAGTACCAAACTGCCAAGTACATATACATCTTTTTCTTGTAAAACTCAAAGCTTTGAGCTTTATGTCTGATAGGATTTTTATCGTAGGTCCTGTGCAAAGACAGAGACCTCATTTGGATGTTAAGATGAGATGCGATAAGATGAAAAATCTGTAAATAGTAGTGAAATAGTTTGAATTAAGATGTTTGATGAAAAATTGGAAAAGGAGAGAGAACAAATTGAATTCAAATATTGTTAGAATATAATTTTTTTAATATTATTTTTGTTTTGGGATTTGAAAAATATGAATTTGTTTTTATGTTTTGTTTGGAAGTTTGGGAAAGTTATAATAATTAGGTAATGATTAGATGAAAATGTTAAAGATTTGAAATTGAAAAATATTTATATTTTAGTGGTATTTTGATGAGGTGAGATGAGATGAGATGAGATGGGTCCATCTCAACATCTAAACGAGGAAAATCTTAAAATGCATATTTCTTTGCATTATGTCTACATAATAAAAGTTGTCGCATCACATGATTTAGCTATGGTCAATTTTCTTAAACAGTCATTTATTGAGCCATATTTTCTTGGTTTTTGGAGATTCTTATGTTGTTCTTGCGCAGGATGTATTGTTGTACAACTTTTTTGGCTCATCACCTTTGAAAAATAAATGGAGGGTAATATATGAATATATGAAGGAATACAATTTACTCGACTCAACTTCACCAAGCTCCTTTTCCACTAAACACAATGTCATGTGCTCAGAACTAAAGCAACTTTATGTAGCTATCACACGAACAAGGCAGAGATTGTGGATCTGTGAGAATACAGAGGAGTTCTGCAAACCTATGTTTGACTATTGGAAGAAAAAGCGTCTTATCCAAGTCAGACAACTGGACTACTTACTCGCTCGGGCAATGCAAGTTGCTAGCACTTCAGAGGAGTGGAGGTCAAGGGGCATGAAGGTTGTCACTCCACTCTTTATGAATATATTTTGCTCCTATTGTGACTCAAAAACTTGAGGTTATTTCATAGGAAAAATCATGGTGAAGGAACTATGAGACTTCTTATTTTTATAGTTTCATAGACAAATTTTTTCCAAAACTAACTCTATTACTCCTACTAGTACTTTATATTATGTCATTGCTTTTTGCCCTCTATTATTAAAAGTTCTTCTACTCCGATTGAGACTGCAAAACCTTAGGTTATTGCATGGAGAATATCATGGTGAATGAATGATCAGAATATTCATTTATGCTGGTATAATGGGCTTCAATTTTTACCCAAATTAATAGCTTGGCAATGATGAAGATGATACGGTCATTGTTATTGAATTCTGCTATGGAAATTATTACTTTTATCTTGCAATTCTAGTACTTGTGAATGAGGATATGATGGATCTGTTGACACCTTTTTTTTTTCTTTCTTTTTTGCAAACACAATTACCCCTCTATGGATATCTAATTCTTATATTTGTACAGTTATATCATGATTGTAACTATGAAATAGCAATAATGTGCTTTGAAAGAGCTGGAGATACTTATTGGGAAAGAAGATCAAAGGCTGCTGGCCTTAGAGCCACGGCTGACCGAATGCGACATTTGAATCTTGAAGCAGCAAATGGTATACTTAGGGAAGCTGCTAATATATTTGAAGCAATAGGCAAGGGTGATTCTGCTGCCCGTTGTTTTTGTGAGTTGGGAGACTATAAAACAGCAGGTATGCATTATATTCTAGGAAAGTCATCAAATATAACCTACCATGTGCTTGTGGTGTTTAGGTTCTAGTTTTGATGTTAAATTTTTTTTGCAATGTATAATACATCTTAAAACCTCAATTTGTCTTACAGTTGAATTCGAACCTTTTCTGGTATTGGAAGCTTTTGAAATTATAGAAATATTTCTGAGCAAAGTCATTGTCTAGTGGAATGGTAGACTCTCAAAATGTCAAGTGCTAGGGCACATTTGAGTTTGGAGAGGGGCTAGCCCTTTGTGAAAAAAACACTGAAAGTAAAACCATATCCGAACTACTCTTAGGACCACCCCACTTTGGTGGAATCAATATTGGGTAGTGAGAATATAAGAGGTAGAATCTGTTCCACAAGTATTCCTTTTTACTGTTTACTTTGTCATCTTTTTCATTATGTGTTCTTCATAGAATTATTGATATAAGTACTTGTATCACAAACGCTATCATGCGACCTTTTATTTAATCTCTAAATTTTTGGCCATAAATTTTTATACATGAAGAAAGCTGAAACATTAACTTAAGCACCAAAAAAAAAAAAAAAAAAACTTGAGAGTGGTTTGGTTTTAATGAGAGTTTTTGTTTTTGACTTGGCAAAAATCCAACTATTGCAGGTAGGTTGTATTTAGAAAAATGTGGGGAGTCAAAGCTGGAAAAGGCTGGGGAATGCTTTTCTCTTGCAGGATGTTATGAACTTGCAGCTGATGTTTATTCTAGGGGTTATTTTTTCCTAGAATGTTTAAAAGTTTGCTCCAAGGGAAAATTATTTGACAAGGGTTTGGAGTACATTCAGTATTGGAAACAAGATGCAACTATGGACTTTGGCGTGGTTAGAAGAGGAGAAGTAATAGAAAAACTTGAACAAGAGTTTCTAGAGAGTTGTGCTCATCATTATTATGAGCGTAAAGATCACATATCCATGATGAGGTTTGTTAAAGGTTTTCATTCCATAGAATTGATGCGCGAGTTTTTGAAGCGTCTGGGCTGCTTTGATGAGCTTTTGTTGTTGGAAGAAGAATTGGGCAACTTCTTGGAGGCTGCAAACATTGCGAAGCTAAGAGGGAAGATACTAAAGGCTTCTGATCTCCTTGGGAAGGCCGGTAATTTCAAAGAAGCATCCATGCTAATTATCTTCTTTGTGTTGTCCAGCTCATTATGGACAGTTGGAAGTAAAGGCTGGCCTTTAAAGCAGTTTACAGAGAAGCAAGAGCTTTTGGCAAAAGCAAAGTCATTTGCTAAGAACGAGTCCAACAACTTCTATGCTTGTGTTTGTACAGAGGCTGATGTTTTATCAAACGAGAAGACTAGTGTGTCCGTCATGAAAAATTCTTTGAATTCTTCTCAGATACATAAGAGTGCTCGTGGTGAAATAATATCTGCCCGAAAAATTATAGATGCTCATCTTCATACAAACTTGTCAAAGTATATGTGGGAGGATTATTTTGTTTTTGATCGAATAAAGCATTCAGATGAGATGATCTCTGGAAATCAGATTTCTATAGAAACACTTGTTTACTCTTGGAATTTTTGGAAAGATCATGTTGTGAACATTTTCAAGTACCTCAGAAGTATTGAAACCCAAGATTTTAATGAATATAAACAATATGGAGATTTCTGTTTGAATTATATGGGAGTGTGGAGACAGTTCCGTGAACTTAACGCAATATATCTTTTGCTCAACCCTGGTGCTGATTGGATGAGAGATTTGGATAATCGATTCCTTCATCAGAATGGAAAGTTGGTTTCTATTAATGTTCGCCATTTAGCTTTGATTGCTGAAAGCTACTGGTCTTCAGAAATACTTTCTGTTGGTCTACAGGTTTTGAAGCATCTTAAAGCTCTATATAATCTCTCATTACAGAATAATCTCTCCATGTTCTGCCAAAGTAGATCACTTACTCATATATATGAGGTTGCAAAGTCTCTTTTGGATTGTGGGTACCAAGATGATAAGGCCAAATTTCCAAAGAGATTTGTCAAATTTTCTGCTGAATCCTTCTTTGGTTATGTATTTCCTCTAGATTGGCGAAAATCATTGGCAGATAAAATGTTTTCTTTGAGAGGGAGTGAAGTTTCTAAGAATTTACTACTACAAGCGATATTGGAAAACATCAGCTCGAGGGGTAGGTTAACTTATGGGAAAATTGGAAGAGTTGTGATGATAATTCTTGGATTGGGTAAGCTAAACAATGATTTGTATGAGAAGATTTTAAAATTTTTTGGTGGTATAAATGGGAACCGACAGTGGAAAAAATTCATTCAGAATCTTTGTGGGAATGTTGATATTGCATTTCCGCACGCTATTGTGCCTGACAATATCAGTAAATCTCCAAGGGAGTGGTCCCTTCTATTCAGGCTTTATGAAGCTTTGAAGGATACCTTTAATGCCAACTGGATGAAAGAAAATGACTACATATCTCCTGGTTGTTTCTTGTATCTTGTTGAGCGCCTATTGATCTTGGCATCCTCCTTCCATGGTTACTTCATCACTTCGATGTCTTCTTTTGTTGAATGGTTTATCTATCAAGAGGTAGATAACATCCCAAATTCCACTTTCATTTCTGGAGTGCAACCTTTCCTAGGAAGAATCTATGAGTCAATTATCAATTTTGTTGAGCAGCTTCTTTGTAATAAGAATGATACACTTGAATGGGTCAGAAGGTCTAATATTATATATGCAAAGGATTACTATTCGCTGCTGGTGTTGAGATTGGTTGCAATAATATGTTTGGTTTATTTGAACTCAGGGAGTTTTTTGGATTCACTTTCTGAATTGCTTGGTAGGAGCTATATCACTGAGCAACTTCCATTTGAATTTTATGATGTCCTTAAGAGAAGATGGAAACATTTACATATGAATGTAAATGTGCTTGCTGAAGCATTTAAGAAGGTCCACAATCCTCTTGTAATTGTGAGTTTGGGAAAGAATTGTTCGCAATTTTTATGTCCAGATGCCATTTTTGTTGATATGACGGCAAAGCAATCTTGGGAGGACATGTTGAGAGTTATGCGTCTTCAGACAGTCGAAGCCTCTCGAGGTCAAATTGGGGCTATTGAAGTGGGTGCAACTAATGCTTGTGGTGAAATTCTTTCGTCAGACAGTTATGACCACGGGGGTTATAAGCTTGTGCCTTCAAACTTGGCAAGTCAAGGTGATTTGAACAACATAATTGGAATTGAACTACCAATTAATTATAGTTACTTTTGGGATAGATTCTTCGAAGCTTTGAAGCCATTGGAGGTTGGTGGAGATCCGAGGTGCCTGTTGGAAAATGACCAAGCAACGAAGGTAATGCACATATTTTACATTGTATTTAAACTTTGGTAGAAAGCATATGCTGATGAGAACCATACTGAATTTTCTTTTTCCTTGTGAAAAATTTAGGTAAACCTGGGGAAATGTATTCACCTCTTAAGTATTATTATGAGTGAATGTCATCGTATGAATATTTACTACAAACATGAAAACCTATTGAAGGAAGTAGCTGGCATGCTCGAGGAACTGAATCTACTTTCTGTCACATTGGATGAGAGGTAAGCATATATTAAATTATACATGCCCTGCCTTCTTATGCTTTGCTCAAAGGGGTCATTTTCTTTAATCTTATGGTGAAATTTTCAAGAGTTAGACATGCCATGCCTTGCTGACTTGCGCCCCCCCCCCCCCTCCCCCCACCTTCCTTCTACATTACTTTATCAGAGAACTGCAACTTGGGAACAATATGTCAATGATTGGCGAACTTTCCAGGAGATTACAGTCAAGAAGACAACATGTCAAACCATTCCTCAGATGGACATCAAAAATCAACAATACATTAGTGGATTGGTGCAATGAGATAGACAGTGATGATGAGGCTAAGGAAGGCAGTAGTGTTGATAAGGGTAAGTCAAATGCTTCAAAAGTTGCCGCGATATATGGAGCCTACAACCAAAGCAGCAAGGAAACACAAAACAAGGGTAACAACAAGTGTAAGAAGAAGAATAGGGGTAAAGGAAGCCAAAAGAAATAAATAGCTGTACATGAGTTGGGAAGGTGTGATGACACTATGCTTTTAGAAATATTAATTCTAATGTGCGATACATCATTGAAAGAGCCACCTAATACATATCTCAATGTAAAGTAAAACTCAGGGCTGGAATTAACTGCTTATTAGTTTTGGTGTTAACTAGATAGAAATCATTCTACTCAAATGTCCTCTACCTTCTAAGAGATGATTTGTGATGTGTGTGATGTTGTTGGGCAGATCACTAACAAGTAACATTTTCTCCTCCCAAGATATAAAGAAAAGGCAATCTAGCCACTCACAGTTTCTCCTCCAAGAGGAATACTTTAACTAACAACTATATGCTAAAATATTTGTGTTCAATATATATATGTATATATTTTGGTATGTCTTGTCTTTGTACACACACAAACACACAAGTGTTTATAGTCCTGCTTTTTGGAGGGTAGACCATCATTTTACGGCAAAAACCCAACATCTGCAATTCGGGATGTCGTGTATTTTATTATTGAACTAAAATACTTCAACCTGTTCTTCCAAAAAAACAAAAACAAAACATTTATTAATAATGACTTTTTCAAGAATTGTGGAATATTGAATTTTTATTTTTACCGAGTAAGAATTGTGGCTTGACATGTGAGAAGTAGTTAAAATTAATCAATAATATAAAGAAGACCCAAATAAATAACTTTGAACATCTATTATAGCACATCAACACTATTATAAAAAATCACAAAAGAAGTTTAAAATTACATATTTTCCATTATTTTTCTTTAAAAAAGAAAAAAAAAGGCGCGAGGATCTAACAATTATTCTACTCTCAATATTTTTCTTCTCTCTATTTAACAAAATGATTAGACATTGTTTTTTGAGGTTCAAAGTGAGGACATTTGCTTTGATGTCATGTGAAATCACTACTTATCCTAGAAGCTTGAACTGATGAGAAAAGTTAGATTTAATTATTTGTATCATGTTTTTAACATACTAGAACACTTTTCACAAAATAATATTGGCTACATCCACTATATAAAACATAAAGTAAAGAAATAACCATCATCTCATCCATAGAGAATACAACATAATTTTGGGGAACTTCATTCGCCATATTAGTAGGTGAATCTGGGGGCTTGGGCTGCATCACCCCTATTGACAACTAGCAAGCATTTTGTCCAACCTTACACAAACCCAAAATTCAGCAAAACTAAACACAAAATAAAATAAAAATGGAGGCACATGTTTTTTATTGACTAGGATTGATTAAAATATTAATGGAGAACTAAGCAAGAGGTGTGTAAAAAACTTATAGAAGATGAAATTATATATATTTAACGTAATTAGTAATTACTGATTCTCTTCTCTGTCATCTAGCTTAGGAAAGGAAGATGTCCAGCCTTTTAGCGACGGCTTATTACATTAGTAAGAGTGGATAAATTCCCCTAGTTAGAGTGTTGATTAGAGGTAGTAAATGATGAAGGATTTAGCTAATGTATGGGATCAATTATTGTTAACTTATGAGTAGACTTCATTGATTGACCTTGATTTGGGAAACTTGGAAGAGGTGACAAGAAAGGGAGATTGATGTTTGGTAGGTAAGTTCTACTCAAAATGTCCCATTTGAAAGAAGATCGTCCAGTCAACAATAACAAAAATTAGAAAGTTGGGAAGTCTTTCTCATTCTAGAAAATATGCCAAAACCTGTTTGTTATTAATTTTTAAAGTAAAGTTGATAAGCATATACTGTTGGGAGGGAAGCTGTGGTTGTTCAATAATTATTTTTTCATTCTACAACCGTTTGATGGGTTTACTTAACGACATCTAATAAATTTCGATTTTGAAACATTTTGGATCCAAATGCACAATCTCTCATTGGCTTGCATGAATCTAGAAACTAGTAAACAAATCGGTGAGACAATTGGATTAGCGTAAGAAGTGGATGTCAAGGAGGATGGGGTAATCATTTACATGTTAAGATTGAAATTGACTTGAGGAAATTCATAACACAAGGTAAAATTGTTAAATTGCAAAGATAGACAATTTGGGTACCTTTGAAATGTCAGAAACTTCTCTAAATGTGTTTCAAGTGTAGTTGGATAGTCTGTGGAAGGCAGAGGTGTAGCAGTATTGGAAATCAAAGGAAGTAGAACAATGCTTTTAAAAACCAATTCAGATCATGGCTCCGAGTATACTTCAGTTTACATAAGAGGAGCTTGTATCGGAAAGGGACTCAGAGCAAGAATCTTCAAGGGGAAATGAGCAGAATTCTCAATTAGAGAGGCTAGATAAGATGTCTTTCTCATAAGACAGTGCAGATGAGCAAAACGAATTTAGGAAAGAGCATAAAAGGGGCAAGAATCAAGGGCATGTGGAGGCTGAGAAGGAAGAAATGATTGTTGAGGTGCAATTTGGGGTGATGGCTGATTTCGAAAGTGCATTATTTTCTCCCACTAGAATCACGAAGAAGATATCGGTGGAGGAGATAAGAATAGAATCTCAACTGAATGAAGTAAGAGATACAATGGTATCAAGTGGAGAGAGGCAGCCCACAAAATATAGTAGTGGAGTAATGGGCCAAGACCTTGCGTGTGACAAAATTGGACCTAGGCCTAGTATTATTGAAAGGCCCTATCTCTTGTGAAATTTGAGTAAGATAGAAATCCCAATTCATGGTGACACTGGGCATCTTGGTAACAATGATGAAAGAAAGGCTTTGGAAATAGAGAGCTAGAAAAGGGGAGCTAGAGAATGCTTCCCAAATGCTTAATTTTGTTTCTATTAAGTTTTAAAGAACTAATAGTGATTTTGAGTCCTCTCTGGAGGGATTTTTGAAAATGGGAAGAAGAGATGCTTTACAGGGGTCTAGTAACGGTGGAGGTTGCTAGTCAACCCCGCCAATTATCATGATCACCTTAAGCTAGAACTGTCAAGGGTTTGATTGGACAGTTCAAGACCTTTGCTTCTCGTGAAGGAAAAGCAGCTCAAGTTAGTTTTTCTCTTTGAGACAAAGCTAATGTCTAAAAAGTTTGGAAGTTTAAGAAATAGGTTAGGTTTTGCTGGCTATTTTGTGGTTGAACCGAGGCATAGAAGAGGGGATTGGCAATGTTATGGAAGTTGGAAATGGAAGTTGAGATTTTGAATTTTTCTTATAGACACATCAATGCTTTGACCACTGAGGATGACAATAATACTAAGTGGACTATTAATGGTTTTTATGGACTTCCTGATGCCAATAAAAGAAAATAGACGTGGGTATTGATATCCTTTCTAAAACCATCTGACAATTAACCTTAGTGTGTGGTAGGAGATTTCAATGAAATTCTTTCATAATATGAGAAAAGTGGGGGTAGACAAAGGACTGAGAGCTAGATGAATGATTTCAGAAAGGCTTTACAGGAGAATAATTGGGTGGAGGGGTGACAAGTTTACGTAGAGCAATAAGCATGAAGATATGTTTATGAGTTGTAGACAAGAACAAGAACAAAAGTATCACAAAATTTAAAAGAGATATACCAATTAGACAAGATTATATAAATATATATATATATTTAGGTCAAAGCATTAGGTGGCCATGGCCCCCCTTGCCCCTCATTTGGCCTCGTCCCAATCAATACATAAATATAAACTACTTTGACCTATAATATTCATAGAATATTATCATAATTTTCATAGAATAATAAGTAATATGCTAACCTTATTAAGGCAGGTGAATAATGTACTAACATCCTCCCTCAAGTTTAAAATAATGGAGCCAATTGAAATTTGGAAACAAGAATACCAAGCCAACTATGTGGATGAGGTCTAGTAAAAATGTTTGCGCTTAGTACTTATTTCATATTGCTTCAATCGAAAATAATCCGATCATGATGTTTTGATCTTGATGAACATATCAACTACAAGTTGTTGAAGGACCCACTCAAAGTGTAACAAGATCAATTAACTAGATAACCTTGTCTACAATTTGTAGCAATAATATTTCGTAGCAATAAATGAACACCCTTTTTTATTTGACCCTACGAAATTGGGAAACATAAAAAATAAATAAAATAAAATAAAACTTGGTTCATAATGCCAGATCCAATGAAGTAATTTTTTAGTTCACTTTAAGGGTGAGTAACCTCCAAAAGAATGTAGAGAGAAATTGAGATAATTGTATTGTATTCTGCACAAAGAGGAGACCCTCCTACACATGAAATTTATATGTTCTTCCATTGTAATAAACTTTGGTGAGAACATAGAGAGAGCTACCAGACTATGTATCTAATGAAAATAATAGACATACTTCTAATAAGCTTTACAGGTTATTGTAACTGTGGGCCAAAACCCATGCATTGTACTAATGTACCAAAAGCTGGACAATGGCTTTAGACAATAAACTTTGGAATTAAACAAAAAACAACCAAACACATGATAGCCTTTAGGCCCAAAAGTAAAACTCTAAAACCCCTTTAGCTAACCCATGATCAACCATTCTCTTCTTTTTTGTTAGACCTCTTAGACCTCTCTTCCCTGTCGGCACCATGGTTGCCTCCACCGACAAGTGGCTTTGGTATATAACAATGCCCCCTTCTTTTAAAACACTTTGCCTAAAAGGTGTGGGAAGAAAGCCTTCAACCTATAATATTTTTTCCAAGTGGCATCCTTTCTATCTTGTCCCTAGTAGCTAACCAACAACTCGACAATCAGACGATTGTGGAGGGGGTGGACTCACTGGTCCAAAATCTCCTTCGGTTATAGTTGTAGAACTCCTTGGGGCTTAACCAGGGGTAGCACCATCGTCGCCATGATATTTTCTCCCACAAGTTTCTTAAGTTGGGAGATGTCCAATACGAGATGGATCTAAGCTTTGGTCGATAACCTCAGCTTGTATGCCACTTCTCCAACTCGGTTGTCGATCTTAAAAGGACCATAGAAGTACGGTACTAGTTTCTTATTCTGGCACTGTGCTACGGAGATTTTGGTGATATGGTTGGAATCTAAGGTATACCCAATCACTTAGTGGAAATTCTTTTTTTTTTTTTTTTTCCTCAAATTAGCTCATTTAGTCATCATCTCTTGAGCTCTATGCAAATTATGGTGGAAGAGTTGGCGAATGAGATCCCTGGAATTCAATGTTGTCTCAACTTCCTCTACATTGGTAGAGCATAGTATGTAAGTAAGTAGCTTAGGTGAGGAGTACCCATACAAAGCCTAAAAAGGAGTAACCTTTGTCGAGGCATGCTAAGTGATGTTGCACCATCACTCCACAAGGGACACCCAATTAACCCAGTCCTTAGGCCTATCCCCCACAAAGCACCTTAAATAAGTTTCCAAGCACTTGTTCAATGCCTCTGACTGCCCATAGGTCTGGAGGTGTTACGCAGTGCTGAAGGCTAGTTGAACCCCTTGACCCTTATATAATTCCTTCTAGAATAGACTAGCGAAAGTGCTATCTGTATCCAATACTATGGGTTGTGGTAATCCATGTAGCTTAAATACATGTTTTAGGAATAACTGAGCCACTGACTTGGCTGAGTAGGAGTGGCCCAATGGGATGAAATGATTGTACTTTGCTAAGCAATCTACCACTACCAATAAGGTACTAAATCCATTAGAGTTAGGCAGCCCCTCTATAAAATCCATGGTAATGTGAGTCCATGGTTGAAAGGGGATTTGGAGGGGCTATAACAGTCCACATGGAAATGAGTAATATGTTTTTGAACTTGGCACACCTCACAATTTCTAATAAAGGTCTTAACATATAATTTATTTCCACGCCAATAAAAATTCTTCCTCACTCTATGGATGGTCTAATCAAATCTAGAATGACCCCCTATGAGCTTCCACGTAAAAATTGTAATAGCTTAGCCTTGAATTCTAGACAACTTGCAATGTAGAGCCTCCCCTTGTAAAACAATAGTCCCTCTTGCAGGGAATAATATGGGGGTAATTGACCCTGAAGGAATTTAGACATTAAGCCTTGCAGGCTTGAGTCCTTGACATACCCTTGCTTTGTTTTTTCTAACAATTCTATAGAAGGCACTAATATTAAAGCCAAAGAAACTTCTTCTTCCTTACATGATAAAGCATCTGCCACTCTATTTTCTTGCCCCTTTCTATACTCAACAATAAAATCATAGCCTAGTAACTTGCTCAACCACTTCAACTGCATAGGAGTCCCAATTTTTTGGTCGATGAGGTAGTTTAAGCTATGGTGGTTAATCTTAACCACAAATGATCAACCCAAAAAGTAAGGTCTCCACTTATGAATTGCAATCACCAATGCATACAATTCTTTTTCATAAATTCATAACAAAAGAGCCCTGCCTTTAAGTGCCTGACTGAAGAAGGAAATTGGTCTGCCTTGCTGCGTTAAGACAACTCCCATCTCCTTTCCTTTAGGGCTTTTAGGGTCCTAGGTTGAGGCCACTCTATCATAGCTTTTTTTGGATCAGCATGAATCTTTGGCCAAAAATTAACAAGCTTGAATAACCAATTTCCAGACAACCAAGTCGAGATTTGGACCATTTAGTAAATAATTGATGCTTCCTCAAGTGGCTTAGAGTGAGTTCTAAGTGCTCAAGATGATCTTCCTCACTTTTATTATACACTAGTATATCATTAGAAGAAGAAGGAGAAGGAAAAACAAAACAAAAAAGACCTCCCCAAATAAGGCTTGAAAACCTCATTCATCAAATTCTAAAATGTAGATGGGGGCATTAGTCAACCTAGGGCATGACTAAAATTTCATAATGGCCTTCATGGGTATGAAAGGTCATCTTGTGCACACCATCAGGCAACCTTAATCTAATGGTAACCAGAACTAAGGTCCAACTTATAAAATAACTTTGATCCACTCAACTCATCTAGCAATTATTCCACTACTGGTATGGAAAATTTATTCTTTATAATGACTTGGTTGAGAGCCCTGTAATCCACACACATCATCCACATTCCATCTACCTTTTTAACCAATAACATTGGAGAGGAATAGAGGCTTTGGCTAAGATGAATTACCCTTGAGTTCATGAGCTCCTTGACAATCTTTTCAATCTGATCCTTCTAAAAAATGGTACCTATAGAGCCTTACAGACAATAGTTTGGCCCTAACAGTAAATTAATGAAGTGATAATATGTCCTATAGGGAGGAAGACCCTTGGTTCATTAAACACATTAGCATACTATTCCAACACCCCTTTTGGAGGCTCAAAATGATTCTGCTCAAGGGTAAGTTCTCATTTAGGATTGTGGAACATGAGGCATATTTGCTGAACTTATGGTTAATCTAGAACCTAGATACACCTTGCCATCACAGACCACATTGGAAAAATATTGTACAAATTAATATAATAAAGATAAGAAAAATTTGAAGGCTTCATTGAGAGGTCAAAGAGTTTATTTTACCGCTAATGTGTGGATATTAGTGTAAAAACATGAATAATATGTGTGTTACATGTCACTTCATTGGTCAAAATTGTTGAACAAAAAAATCATTAGGTTTTGCCATATTCCTAATCACAATGGTGAGATGATTGCTTGGATGTTAGAGTCCAATATGATTAATTTGGAGATTGATCGACTTTTTCCCATCACTATGGATAATGCCTTTTATAATGATGTCGTTATTGATCATGTGAAAAGGGCATAAAGGATAAGGAGTTCACCAATATAGGAGCAAGTTTATGCACATGCAATGTGTTGCACATGTTTTAAACCTCATTCTACGTGATGATTTAAAATATATATATATATGATGTAATAACCAGTATTAGAAATGCAATAAGGTCTGTGAAATCTTCACCCATGGTACTTGCTATGTTTAAAAATTGTGCGAAGAGGCTAATATTGAGTGTTGAAAAATGGTGTACCTAGATGTTCCAACTAGATGAAACTCAACATACATAATGTTGGGTGTTGTTAAAAATTATGAATAAGATTTTGTGCTTATAAATATGGAGGATTCACTACTTTTGATGCCTAAGTTTGAGGGTTGGCAAAGTGCTTGAATATTTATCAAGTTTCAGAAAGTTTTTTATGATGCCACCTTGAAAATTTTTGGTTCATTGTACATGACCACAAATATATTATTTTATTTTGGCAACTTTGTACGATTGAGCAAACTTAGAACAAAATCTATAAGTGTGATGATACTAAGTTGATGAGTATGAAATCTAATATGAATGTTAAGTTTGAGAAATATTGGGAGAGCACCGATAGGATAAGCATGCTTATTTTTGTAGATTTTGTCCTTGACCCAAGAGACAAGATTAAGTCCATGGAATTTTAGTTGAAAATGTGCAAAGGGATTGAGTGTGAAGATATAATTGAGGACAAAGGGAGGTTTATATTGAATCATTTGATTGAGGAATACCACAAGTTTCATGGGTTAAGTAATGGAAAATTGTGGCCCAAACAAGTTCCAATGGTATTTCGTCAAATATTATTGGTGACAAACTGGACTTTGAAGAATTTGACTCAGTTCTAGACTAATACTATAATGACCCAGTCCAAATTTTTAAGGTTAATATATGGATAATTTTATTGGACCCAACTTATGTTTGATAGGCCATATTGGAAAGCCCGATTTTAATTTTTAAATAATTTTGAATAGGCCAAGGATCTAAAAATTATTATGGTAGATTATGGAATTTTATTGGGTTTAATAATTAGGTTAAAGCTCAGTTAATAATTATGTAAATGGACCCAAACCCCTGAGAACTAAGGCTAGATTTATTTATGAACTCCAAGCCCATGAACCTGTTAAATTTCAAACACGCTCAAGTTATAATTCTGCAATCATTTTCAAATTAAAATTCTTAAACTCGATTGTCTTATATATATTTAACCCCATGCACTGCACGTGCATCTTCTTCTTTCAGTCCTNTAATTTGGGGATTGACCGACTTTTTCCCATCACTATGGATAATGCCTCTTATAATGATGTCGTTATTGATCATGTGAGAAGGGCATAGGATAAGGAGTTCACCAATATAGGAGCAAGTTTATGCACATGCAGTGTGTTGCACATGTTTTAAACCTCTTCTACGTGATGGTTTAAAAGATATATATGATGTAATAACCAATATTAGAAATGCAATAAGGTCTGTGAGATCTTCACCCATGGTACTTGCAATGTTTAAAAATTGTGCGAAGAGGCTAATATTGAGTGTTGAAAAATAGTGTGCCTAGATGTTCCAACTAGATAAAACTCAACATACATAATGTTGGGTGTTGTTAAAAATTATGAATAAGATTTTGTGCTTATGAATATGGAGGATTCACTACTTTTGACGCCTAAGTTTAAGGGTTGGCAATGTGCTTGAATATTTATCAAGTTTCAAAAAGTTTTTTATGATGCCACCTTGAAAATTTTTGGTTCATTGTACATGACCACAAATATATTATTTTATTTTGGCAACTTTTTACGATTGAGCAAACTCGGAACAAAATCTATAAGTGTGATGATACTAAGTTGATGAGTATGAAATCTAATATGAATGTTAAGTTTGAGAAATATTGGGAGAGCACCGATAGGATAAGCATGCTTATTTTTGTAGATTTTGTCCTTGACCCAAGAGACAAGATTAAGTCCATGGAATTTTAGTTGAAAATGTGCAAAGGGATTGAGTGTGAAGATATAATTGAGGACAAAGTGAGATTTATATTGAATCATTTGATTGAGGAATACCACAAGTTTCATGGGTTAAGTAATGGAACATTGTGGCCCAAACAAGTTCCAATGGTATTTCGTCAAATATTATTGGTGATAAACTGGACTTTGAAGAATTTGACTCAGTTCTAGACTAATACTATAATGACCCAGTCCAAATTTTTAAGGTTAATATATGGATAATTTTATTGGACCCAACTTATGTTTGATAGGCCATATTGGAAAGCCCGATTTTAATTTTTAAATAATTTTGAATAGGCCAAGGATCTAAAAATTATTATGGTAGATTATGGAATTTTATTGGGTTTAATAATTAGGTTAAAGCTCAGTTAATAATTATGTAAATGGACCCAAACCCCTGAGAACTAAGGCTAGATTTATTTATGAACTCCAAGCCCATGAACATGTTAAATTTCAAACACGCTCAAGTTATAATTCTGCAATCATTTTCAAATTAAAATTCTTAAACTCGATTGTCTTATATATATTTAACCCCATGCACTGCACGTGCATCTTCTTCTTTCAGTCCTAGTTTTAGGCCCCGTTTGGTTCCTTAATTGCACTGAGTGCAGTGCACTTTTGAACTCGTTCAACCATCCAAACACCTCAAGTAAGCTGCATTATACATGAATTCGGTGGGTTCATTTCCTGCAGATGGATGTGACTAGGCTGGCTGACAAAAGCTTATCTCCTCTACAGTTTTTTTTGTTGCCATCAACCTCTCTCTCTCTCTAGTGACAAAATCGGTTTGTACCCAGTAGTAGGGGACAAAACCTTTTTTTTTTCAAAAGCCTCCTCTGCAAGTTTGGCGTGTGGGGGACAAAAATGTGATGTAAAGGGTAGTGGGTCCCAATAATTTTACAACTTTTCATAAATATATCTAAACTCATCTTAACATTTAAACATACTCTAAACTCATCTTAAGTGGATTATACAAAACTCACTCAATCATCTTAACTTACTACTAGTATTCATAGAGAACTTAGCTCAGCTTAGCTTAACTCAACATCCAAATGCAACCTTAGTCCTCTATTTACCATTAGTACGTCGCAACCGCCAAGGGACCTCACCCACAACATACACAATCATGCACAATCCCCTCTTGTGCATGTAAAAAATTTCAGTCTCTAGGGTTGCCGTCTACCCACCTCCTGTTAAGACCAATGTTGCTGCCGTCTCCATCATAGCCCACACCTAGCTCATTGCACTTCTTATAGCAACAAACTATCAACCTTCGTTGTCCAAGCTGCAGCACCTTACCTGGTTCACCACACGCCAGCCTCGGTTGGATGAGAACTAGTCTAAGACCCACCGCTATAGAAACCGCAAGCCTCTCTACACCACTGCCACCCTGTACCAAGCATCAAGGTAGTCGTCCTCAACTACCTTCACCCAATGCCAAATGGAAACCATAGGCTCCCACAATCCTTGCACCACTGCAAATAGTTCAAAAGTACCTCCCACATTCATTCATGTTATACTATCAACCACCTCTCACATTTTCTCTCCCACTCTCTCTTATTAGTTCTCTGTCTCTGTCTCTATCTTTCTCAATTATGGGCTAGTATGTTATATTGTATCATGGGCTATGCAATTTTACATGGGCCATGGGTTTGCACTAAAGTAGTTTGGGTTTAATGGAGAATATCGATTTGGAAGAATTCAAACCTACAAACGGTTAGATTATTTTAGGGTTATAAGAATTCTAGAATTTGAGTAAATATAGGTTATTTTAGAATTTCAGGTTTTAATTNTATCCAAATGCAACCTTAGTCCTATGTTTACCATTAGTACGTCACAACCGCCAAGGGACCTCACCCACAGCATACACAATCATGCACAATCCCCTCTTGTGCATGTAGAAAATTTCAGTCTCTAGGGTTGTCGTCGACCTACCTCCTGTTAAGACCAATGTTGCTGCCGTCTCCATCATAGTGCACACCTAGCTCATTGCACTTCTTATAGCAACAAACTATCAACCTTCGTTGTCCAAGCTGCAGCACCTTGCCTGGTTCACCACACGCCAGCCTCAGTTGGATGAGAACTAGTCTAAGACCCACCGCTATAGAAACCGCAAGCCCCTCTACACCACTACCACCCTGTACCAAGCATCAAAGTAGTCGTCCTCAACTACCTTCACCCAATGCCAAATGGAAACCATAGGCTCCCACAATCCTTGCACCACTGCAAATAGTTCAAAAGTACCTCCCACATTCATTCATGTTATACTATCAACCACCTCTCACATTTTCTCTCCCACTCTCTCTTATTAGTTCTCTGTCTCTGTCTCTATCTTTCTCAATTATGGGCTAGTATGTTATATTGTATCATGGGCTATGCAATTTTACATGGGCCATGGGTTTGCACTAAAGTAGTTTGGGTTTAATGGAGAATATCGATTTGGAAGAATTCAAACCTACAAACGGTTAGATTATTTTAGGGTTATAAGAATTCTAGAATTTGAGTAAATATAGGTTATTTTAGAATTTCAGGTTTTAATTATAGAGTATGTGTTTAATTAGAAATTGACGTGAATTATGTGTCTATTTTTATAGTTGATGATTTATGTGCTAGAAATATTGGATTAGCACTACGAGGTAAATAACTTTATCATAAAATTAGAATTAGCATATGTTAGCTATTTAGATATATTATTATTAAAATTAGTTCTTTGGAAGCTAATGTTTATGTACCACATATGTCATGATATTTATAAGCAAGTCATACATCATAATTCATGATCATGTTTAATTTTGCATTTTATATTTATTTATATATTTTGTATTTCATGCACGTTATATAAGACATGTAAGCTTTCACAAGACAAATATAAGATACAAATTAAGATTAACCATATGGCCATTCAAATGCATGGTACCAATGCAGTCAGGGTAGATGTGCAAGTCACAGACTCAAGCATGGTCCATCACAATATATTACTATCAAATCATATCAGTGGTTTCCCTTGCGGTCATAGGATGTGGGACCGGTAAACAACCTTGCATATGGTTAAATGTATTGGCCAATCAAATAATTCAGACCAGTCAAATAATTCAGATGAGTTAGTTAATTCAAATCAGTCAAATAATTCAGATAAGTCAAGATCAATTATGATAAGAAAAGTCATGCACGTCATAAGCATATGCATAAACAGCCATAATTTTATGAAATATTTTATAAAAAACATGACGCTTATTATGTTTACATTATGATGAGTTTCTTATTGAGTTTTCAACTCATTTTTAGTTTGTTTTATTTTTTTAAACCACCTAAGGTAAGAATGTTTATGAAGATAGAACTGTAGGATGGGACTTAGCCCAGGGAGATGTGATAGATGCTTAGATCATAGACACTGTTTTCAGTTATGATTTTTATGGTACAAGTTTGATAAATTTTAATAAATGTTTCCTTGTAGTCTCTTTTACATTTTCAGTATTTTCAATAAAAGAATGATTTTATTTATTATATTTTGTATTTGGCACTTCATGAAAAAGAAAATTTTAAAGTCAAGGTAAGTAGTAAGACTTCGGCACCCTTAAATTTTCTAGAAATGATGTCATTCCTAACAAAGCCTTGATGTAAGAAGAATTCATATAGATATCATATCCTTGTGGAGATTGCACGTGATGTGTTGGTCAATTGAGAGCTGCATCTTAGCTATTCTCAATTATGATTGAATACAAAACATAATTGGTTCCTATTTATAGGAAAATTATATTGAGATGAGATAAAGTAAATATCCTCATTAATATCCTCATTGTAATAAAAATCAAATCTTTTGATTTATCTTAATTATGAAATCAAATCAGGACAATACTTCAATCAAATTCTTGATTTGATATTATTTTCAACATTTGAATTCTTTCCCTTCCTTTCACTCTTCTCCATATTTTTTTTATAATATATTGCATTTTCTATCACTTCATATCCCACCATAAAAGAAGAATCCCAACTCGTCCATGATACATTATCATTGCCTAACCAACATTATATTATCAGTTAGTTGAACAAATTCTAAGGATCCTTTGTAGAGGTATAAACAAGTCGAGTTCGAGTATGTTGAACATTTTTGCAAGCTGCTTCATTTAGATATAATAGATAGTCTATATTTTATTTTATAACTTTGTCTACAAATTTTGACAAACAAACCGAGTTTTTGCTAATATCATTATAAAGTATACATGTATCGACTTATAATAAAAAGTATACATGTATCAATGATTATATCCATAAGGATTCATGTAACATATTTAATATTATGAACATAATTTCATTTAATCTCTTTAAATATCTTAAATATTCTCATTATGAATATAAAAATAATATTACAAAGATAATAAAATACGAAGTTATTGAATTTATATGAGTTTTTATGAGTCATATTTTTTAATAATTGATTATAATTTAATGTTCACAAACAACTCATTAATAAATTAATCGAGCCACACTTAAATTTGACCAAACTGATTTCAAGCAACTTATTGAGTAATAGTATTTATTTACCATCTATTGTCTAAGTAAATTACAATTGAATTGGGCCAATTTTAATTCGCACACTTTGCCAGTAATTTTGAGATGTGACCACTCTATTAATTTGTTGAAATATATACTCTTCTAATTACGAGGTAGAGTTTTTCTACACAGCAACCATACACTAAATATCTACTCTCTTTTTTTTCCTCGATAGGTATGTGGTGTAAAGTTGCTAAGTAGAATTTTTATATGAGATAAAATAGGCTTAAGGCCCCCCAAACAATGTGAGAACCCCTACCCTAGAAGCATGAAACGAAAGCTTGAGGCCTTAATTGGATACTTAGAATATATCAATATATTTTTAAATAATAATAAAATGGTTCGAATCAAGATGATTTATTGAGTTTTTGGAAAATGAGAAAAAAAATGAATAAAAATATTATAAAGTTAAAAAATTATTAAAATATAAAATTTTTAATATCATTTTTGTTTTAAAATTTGAAAAAGTTGTGTATATATTGTGTTTTATTGAAAAAATTGGAAAAGTTACAATAATTTGATAAAAAAGTTGAAGATTTTAAATTGAAAAGTATTTTATATTTGAATTATATTTGAAAAGAAAATATCTAAGAATACTTGAAAATAGTAATGTTGCCAAATGAAACTTAATCCTTTGCCAAAAAACAAACAATAATGCTAAAGCCACCGATAAAACAATAAATCTATTCACAACCGAGGTGGGAAACCATGGAGAAACCGTGTCCCATGTGGCAAAATAGAAACGATGTCGTCCAACGAAGCCCTCGTCCCCATCCTTCGTCTTCTTCATCCTTCATCTTCTCCAACCACGATGCGTTTCATATTTCATTTCCCTCCCTTCATTTCAACTCCCGAACTCTTCAGCTCTCCAGTCTCCCTCCTTCGTCTTCAACTCTCCAGTCTCCCTTCATCTTTTCCACTAAATCGAAGTCCCACGAAATCGAAAAAAATCAGAGCTGAGCATGAGTACATCTTCTTCTCCGAGTATTTGACGTGGCTGCATCAGGAACCTTGCGAAGACTCTTGAGCTAAGATCCCTACAATCTAGCAAGAAAGGGGAAAAAAAGTGCTAAGATCTTGCACAAACAAGAAGCAAACACAAAGACTCGAAGGAAGGAAGCCAAGGAATTGGACCGTGAGCCATTGCCATTGGAAAGTTGGACATTGCTTTTGCATTTTTGCTTTGGAAAGTTGGATTATTGGAGCTCAATCTTACGTCTGCTTCTAAATTTTTGAGATATTTCGGATTTTTTTTTAACCATGGTTGAGTGTCCTGATTTCAATGTTCAGTCTTGATCCTAGCTGCTATTTTTATCCTAATTTCTATCCTTTGTCGGCCTCCGATTTTCTTGCCTTCACTCATCTTCTTTTGTATAATCATGGCGGCAGATCAATACATATGATATTATGACCATACTATGTAAGTTAAAATTCATCTCTTTATATTGCTTTCTTTTCTTTAGCTTAAACCAGTGCTTTAACCCAGGAGAAAGAAAAAGGACTTCTATTTTTCTCTGTCTTTTTTATTTCTGGGAATGTGACTATCTTTAATCACATGTGAGTGGCGTTTTGGAGTGCTGACGGCTTTGGCTTTGCTTATGATCTTTCGGGGCAGAGGTAGTTTTTAAATAGCAAGATGTCAGTGAAGATTTTAGCCAAATAAAGTTGAGCACTGATGATTCAATGAAGAAGAAAAAGATAAGGAAGTCCCGCCAAATGATAGGACCCTTCTTTTTTCTCTCGCCAAACGTGCTTATGTCATTTTTTTTTAGCTGACGTGGCACAACCGATTACCCAGCGGTTTTGACCGCCGGTTGTATGCAGAAGGACTGGCGATAAAATGTCCCCGGGATGGTCACTAATTTCTTGTTCTTTTTATTTAATGATTAATGAATTATTTTTTTAATGAGATTATATTTTTTAAAATGTTTAAGGGTATAATAAAAAAATGTATGAAGGAGGTCCACGTGGGAAAAAAGTAAAAAGCGTACAGTTATTTGAAATAATGATATAATAAGGAGAATCACGTAACATGACTTTAAAAAAGGAAAAAGCACAGTTATAATATTAGCAATTCGTGTACTTGGAATATATCATTTTCGAAGTGATAATGTATATATTAATTAGTTTATTCTTTTTGAAAAAACCTAAGATTTTTACTTTAATTATATTAGATATATAAAACATATTTTTAATAATATTTTCAGGGATGGATGGTTCAAACTTTGAAGAAACATTTGAATTTTTTTTTTAAGCTCTAAAAATTATTGTTCCAACTTCAAAAATATGTGTAAAACTCGAAATACTATAGTATTATTCTTGTGGGAAATATTTAGGATATACGATTACAGAGCCGCTTAGGAGCGGTCAGGCCGACAAAAGGAGAAAAGCAACCCTAGATTCATGATACACCACATCAGAAACTTCACAATAAAAGAAATAGACTCAACTACACTAGAACGTTTCTAAGGAAAGCAGCTCACTTTTTGCCCAAAGCAGTTCGTCACTTCGCTCTTCCTCTTCCTCGCTGCAAAATCTTCCACTACCACCATCTCAATCCGATGCCCAAGAGCCATAGGACAATTGATCGCACGGGAAAAAAAAAACATAAAACGAGCAAAAGGGTGTGATCTACAGATTTTTAAACCTGTAAATCTTTAGATTTGTAAGCAAATACTGGTTTCTGTAATTTTGTAAATGAGATTTGTAAATCTCTTCCTCTTCCTCCACTAATCGTTTATTTACTGGTTTCTCTTGCCTCTCTCAAGATCAGGTTCTAATTAACCACTATAAATATGCAGGTTAACATATCTAGATAAGAGAAATAGATACCAAGATTAAACCCCCTAACGGTTTGACAAATGTCTGAGTTTAAAATACTCTTAAAATCATATAACTTAACCCATGTTTGTACTCATATGAACACCAAATCCCACGTATGAAAAAATGATCAACAGAAAAAGAGAGAAGCTAGTTGAGTTGAGCTATAGAGGTGGCAGCGACGGATGAACGTTTTTCACAGTGCGGCAGTTCATGGAGCAGCAATCTAGGGAAGGCGTTTCGCACAAGCAGCTTATGAGTGAAAGGATTTTTCATTTCAGATGGGTTTGTAAAAATTTAATCCCAATCCCAATTTTTGTTTCCTTTTCACGCTTTGTCGCTCTACACTTTGGGCTAAGAATTTGTAGTATGACGAAGGGGTGAGAGGGGGGCGCCGTGTTAGAGCCTCTGTATGACAGGAGGAGACGAAGCCAATAGGTGGGTGCTATACGAGAGCCTCTATGTTGCGGGAGGAGATGAAAACGAACGGCCAAAGAAGGGGTTGTGAGATCCTACCAGGGGGGTGCGAGATGGGGGTGGAGACTGGAGAGGGGGGTGCAAAGGACTTGCCTGATTCTAATCAGATGTAGTGCAACTATATGATAGGTGCAGTGGAACGCCTAGGTGTCAATTAGTTAGTGGTGGGCTGCTCTTGGGCTGAAAATAGCCGGACCGTTTCTAAGGTTTACTCATATAATTATAGAAAATATTAGTAATATCATTATACATTAATTAAAAATCAATACTATTTTGAGAAATCCTTCGTCTACAAAAGAATTTCAAGAAAAGTAATTTCACAAATTGATATGGTTTGATTTGATATATGATTAGATCAAAACATTTTCACTATAAAATAGTCTTGATGTATCATATTCAGTTAAGTCAGTTTATAAGTTTACTTTTATCAAATCTCCTTATGGATCTAATACTTCTCATTTATTTTTTATTCAAGATTTGGCTATCACCACTTATATTTACACATGATTTTAAATTATACCAATATACATAAATAGAATGATAAAATTTAAAATAAAAAAATAATATTTTAGTAGGTTCCACAATATTATAATGGCAGAATCAATTCTTTAAAAGAAATTTTATTTATCATTTTTTTCTATTATATTTTCAAACTCTTTTAATATAATAATAAATGATTAACTCACAAATAAAATATAATAAATAATTTCTAATAATTAAAAACGCTATGTTTGAAAATGATTGAAGAGTAATAACAAAAGAGATTGTAGACAACATTAATTTTGCAAAGCAAATGTATAAGAAAAATGATATATCTACTGAGAGTTGGGTTGTGACATGGGTCTTGATGCCACTTCTTTATTTATTTATTTTTTTTAAAACTTAGTGGTTAGGGAAATGTGTTTTAATGATATTGTATTTTTTTATTTTTTTTAAATATTTATGATGAATAAAAAAATACATGAAAAAAAAAATTAAAAAAAAAAGAAAGAGAAATACATTTATGGTATAATGCCACTCAAGGTATAAACTTTGGTTATTGAAATATAAATCCAATCCATTATTCTTGAAAATAAAGGAAAATAAAAACAAGAGTAAAAGAAGAGTAATGTTACTCATCATTTTCTTATCATTTCATAATGTAGTATTAGATAATAGAAAACTATTTATTATATTTTACTTGTAAATTTATCATCTAATATCACATAATGATATGATGAGAGGATGACAAAAAAATAGATGATAAATAATTTTTTTTTTTTATAAAAGAAACCCACTCAAGTAGGTTACCAAAAAAAAAAGAAAAAAAAAAGAAAATGGATTTCTTTTAAATTTTTTAATTAAATCATTCTGTAGTTATATTTTGAGACGTGCATATTTTCTGGGTTTCCAAAATGTGTCACATGTCAATCAATTATAGTAGACATTTAGGTTAATTTAGTTTTCACAATATTGTTAAAAATTTCTTAATGGTATTAAGATAGTTTATGAATAATAATAAAATAGTTTTAGTTAAAATATTTTATGAAATTTTAGAAAAGTAGAGTGAGAAATTGAATAAAAATATTATAAAATTAAAAAATATTGTTAGAATATAATTTTTTAATATTATTTTTATTTTAAGATTTAAAAAAGTTGAATTATTTTTTATGATTTGTTTGGAGTTGAGAAAAGTTGTAATGGTTAGATAATAATTAGATAAAAAAAAGTTAAAAATTTAAAATTGAAAAGTGTTTGTATTTAAATGATATTTGAATTTTAAAATTAGATAACATAAGATGCGATGTGATAAAATAATTTGAGACCATATGTAAAATCAAATAAGGCTATTGTACATAAGTGCCACGTTAACTATCTTATTAAAAAAATAATCAACTTTAAAATTTCAAAACCTATTTTAAAAAAGCACAAAAACATTACAAAAGATAGAAATAATTATAAAAAGAACATAAAAATTAAAATTAAAAAAACACTTAAAAACGAGCCACACATAAGTGTTGGCTGGGTAGTTTAGCTACCTCTTTTTTTTTTTCAAGAACAGTGCTAGCGTGCCGTTTAGTTTTGTGCCTGCTAGCCCAAATTATTCTTCTTATTTTCTTTTTTACATTTTTAACGTATTTAAATATTTAAAAAAAATAAAAAATATATCAATACATTAAAAATTACTTCTTTAATTATTAAATAAAAAAGAATTAAAAAAATTAAATATATGAGCGGTCAAAATGAGGAGACAAACTCATATGACATACTAGCATTTTCCTTTTATTAATGTTTTTTTTTTTTTAAAGTTTTGAAGTGACTTAGGCTACGTTGGGTTTTGAGATGATCTTATATAATATGTGAATAATAGTAAAAAAATAATGATAAAATATAAAATAATAGTGAATAGTAATAAAAAGTAGGTAAAAAATATGTTTTTGACTCGACCTCAATGGCAAGTTGTTTTTGTTCATAGAGAGGCCAACAATGTTGCTCATCAGTTAGCAAAGTTAGCATTAGTTCATGAGAACGAGTAAATTTGGATTGAAGATGGTCTAATGCAGATTATGTCGATTGTTCAGCTTGAACAGTCTATGTAATGTTGACAGATTTTTCTGTCTTTGCATTTCTACATCAATATAATTGCTATATTATTTTAAAAAAAAAGTAGATAAAAAGTAATGATAAAATATTGAATAGATCATTTCACTATCCAAATGCAACCTCATTCTTTATATATTCTTTTGTATTGTTTGCTAGTTTTCATTCATCTTTTAAATTATTTGGGACTTCTTAAAATAAGTTTTTAGAAGTATTTTCATACCTTTTATGTTTTCTTAAAATCAATTACTTCTCAACTGAAGTACTTGATGGTTACATGTTACGCAGCTCATTTCTTTTAGAAAAATGATAGACACATCTTATTTTTTTTTTTATAATTATATCTTAAATAAGAGATATTTTAATAAATATAAATATTTTAATTACAAAGAGATCTTATAAAAATAAATTTAAAAATTGACATAATTTAATATGGTAGTTTAAATTATAAAGTTATTTTTATTATAAAATAGACATAACATATCATATAAAATTATATTAAATTATAAATTTAACCTTTCTCAAATTAAAATTCCAAATAAACTTTTCGGCAAGTAATTTTTATTTTTTTAGGCCATGTTTAGTTACACAATTTAGATAAAATAAGATTAGATGTTTTGTTAAAAGTAAAATAAAATATTGTTAAAATATTAAAAATATAATATTGTTAAAATATAATATTTTAATATTAATTTTATTTTAAAATTAAAAAAATTAAATTATTATTATATTTGTATAATTTTTTAAAAAATTATTATAATTATATGCAATGTCAAATTCGGGTTTTGCACTGGAAATGATACGTTGATATGTTCTTCGAGGCAGTGGGGGACCCGCAAACGTGGCCGAGAACATTTTGAAACTTAAAAACGGGGCTTGTGGCTTACATTTGGTGCATAAAGACTTTGAAGTTTTTTTTTTTTTTTTTTCTTTTCTCCCTCTTCGCGGGCATTTGGTTTTTTTATTTGCTTTGCAAGTAATTTAGACATACTAACCTGAGGGATAGGGGAAAGCTTTACCATGAAAACTTGGTGAAAAGCGGATGGAGAGGGTGGAAACCCAAGGAGAAGATCATGTCTTTCATATCTTTGATCCCAACAGTGAAAAGGCGAAGAACTTGCTTAAACGCTTGACTTCATTCATCAATGAATGATATTTATTATCATCTTTCCAGTCATGCGAATGTGTAGATTTTCTAGGCGTGAAAATTTGTTTGCTATTACTGTTAATTGGCCATGCCTTTGTTTATGGTTGAAAAATAAGCAGACATAAAGCGACCCTTGCGGCAGATCATATCATCATAATCTCTTGCTTCGCATGTATTTTTGTCTTGCTTTGAATGTTGGGAGTTTTCTACGGTGAGAGGCAATACCATTTCCACGCAGTCATGGATGCTGGTTTCGACCACGATTAGGTAAATGCTTCCTCTCTTTCGTTCTTATTTTTAATGATTTTCCTTTCAGACCGATTTTCGGTTCTTTCGATTTTATTCAGAGTTTCGTTTCCAGAAATTGGGTTTTTAAATTTCCAGTTGCTTAGAAACTTTTTTATTTGGACTTCCTTCCAACTTCTCTTTAAAAACTAAGAAGTGTTGTGAAATTGGCAAGGTGGAGCATATGTTTTCTATGTAGCATGTTAACGTCGTATTTCGTACGTCCTTGGGTCGGGTCGCTCAGCCGGTTCGGGCCTTCACTCGTGCCAGATCCTAAGGCGAGAGAGGGGTGGCTTGGAGAACCTCCGATGCCAAAGTTAGTATAGAGTAGATATCAAATTGATTTAAAGAATAAAACAACAATTATGTGTAATTGATAGTAGACTTGAATTCATCCTCTTGTCTTGTAGTTCTGGGTGACTTTTATACTTGGTCTTTCAAGTCAGGTGGACCATGTCCTGTGTTTTGAGGCAGAGGGACGCCTCCCATCCGAAGTCTCCACCTCTATACTACATTTAATGCGGCGTAGTTTTTTTGGTATCAGTCATTTAATGGGACGTGGGTCTCTGGCAGAGTTGCCTGATGCTATTTTTTTCCTTTTCCCTGATCATAGTTTCTCGTGTCCTTCTGTAACATCTCATCTCAATATTGATGATTATCCCCGACTCACACATGTCTGGAGCCCGCTCGATTCGCACTGGTCTAGGATTCGCCTTGAGCTATCAAGAGGGGCCTTTCTAGACTTGGATCAGCATTCCTGCAGCTCACGGGGTCTTATAAAATAATGAGCCTGAGACAGTATTATGGACTTTAAGTGCTGACGAAAATACCTCCTAACATATCATATATACTAATATAATATATTTTACATTGTTTTAAATTGAATAATCATATGTGTGTATATATATATATATTATATTTTTAATATTGTAAATTGACTATAAAATATTTAATGATAAAGCGAACTCTTTTTATATATGCATGCTCCATTTTATATATACTTGATATACATTTTTTTAATAATTGTGAATGTATAATATACTATTTAAAATAATAAAATTCCACATAAATAATGATTCACACGTTACGCTGGTAATAGGCTCGTTGTAATAATGACAATGCCGAGTGGGGCGTACGTGACTAATGGGGAGCTCAAAGTCTGAAGCGTTTCCCTTTCCCTTTTATTTTCTGTTATTTTTATTATTTATTTATATATATTTATTTTATTTTCCATTGCTTAATTTCACATTTTAAAAAAGTCATTTCTAGAGAGGTTTCTTGTGCAAGATTGAGGAACAAAATCAAATTTTGTTTAATGAATAATGCAACTTGTTACGACAATTTTTTTTTTTACTTAATGTTTAAAGAAATATTTTTAAATGATTTTGTGATTTTTTAAATAATATGTAAGAATAAAAAAAAAAGAAAGAAAAAAAATAAAAAAATAATAAAAAAACCAAATGATCTTATTAAGATCCGTCCCCAAACTATATCTTCGATGGATGTAGAAGTGTCCTTTGCCTAAGCATTGTTAATATATATTTATTTCTATTTGTTGTAATATTATATTATAATAATTTTAGTGTATTTTTATATTGGGTGATTGGGTTAAAAACAACCCATGTCTGGGAGGG
>QGSO01000413.1:119243-178603 GCA_011037825.1 Carya cathayensis
ATTGAATTAAAATACTTTACTATAAAATAATTTTGTCAATTCTCTTTATGGATCTAGACTTCTTACTTATTTTTTATTCAAGATTTGGCTATCACCATTTCTATTTATATAAGATTTTAAATTATACCAATATATATTAATAGAATGATCAAATTTAAAATAAAAAATAATATTTTAGCAGGTTTCACAATGTTATAGTGGCCGGCAGGATCAATTCTTTGAAAGATATTCTATTTATCATTTTTTTTTCTATTATCCTCTCAAACTCTTTTAATATAATAATAAATCATTAACTCACAAATAAAATATAATAAATCATTTCTAATAATTAAAAATGATACGTTAGAAAATGATTGAAAAATAATAATAAAAGAGATTGTAGACAACATTAATGCGGCAAAGCAAATGTATAAGGATAATGCTATCTACCGAGAGTTGGATAATGGCATGGGTCTCAACATTTTTTTTTTTAACTTAGTGATTAAGGAAATGTGTTTTTAATGATATTTTATTTTATTTTTTTATTCTAAAATATTTATGACGATTAAAAAATACATAAAATAAAAAAAATACATTTATGACATAGTGTCACTCAAAGTATAAACTTTTATCTATCTGAGATAGGACATTTCATCACTGCCCGTAGTGCCACTCAAGTTATAAGAGAAAAGCTCCTATGTGGCCCCATATGTACCGTTCAGTTTGACCGTTGGGCAAAAATTTTTTTTTTTTTATTTAGTGATTAAGAAAGTGATTTTAAGTATATTGGTGTTATTTTTTTTTTTTTTACTTAATGATTAAGAAAGTGATTAAAATAATAATAATAATAAAAAATAACGCCCAACGATAAGGGTCAGGCGACATAGTAGCCTTACCCCAAGTTATAAACTTTTATTTGTCAGAGGTAGTACAACAACTAAAGAGGGTAACGCGTTGAGATAAAGATTGGTCAAAATAAAAAGAAATAATTTGTAATATTATTAAAAACTATTTACTTAATTATTAAGTGAAAAAATAAAAAAATCTCAACGGTAGCCCGATCTAAAGATTAGCATTTTCCTTTTTTTATTTGTTAAGCCACAATCTCATTATAATATATTAAAAGATGTACATTTCTCGTGATTGATAAATTCTATTCATAGACCTCATACATTATGGACTATTCTTTTTATTATTTTTTCTCTTGTTAAATATGTGATATATAGATAATAAGTAGAAGAATTCAATTATTTTACGAATAATAAAACTAAAAAAAATTTAAAAAATAAAAAATAAAAAATTGTGTGATGTGTGATGTGTAATGCTTATGAAGAGCAAAACTCTCCGTGTTTTAATCATTTTGTATCTTTTTACGGCATGTATACATATCATTCAAGAAGAGCTAGTTTGGTTACATAAAATCAAATTATTTTATCTCATATAATTGTTATATATTTTTTTTAATTTTCACATTAAATTTAATAAAAAATTTAATTTTCTTAAATTTTAAAATAAAATTAATATTAAAAAATTATATGATAATAATATTTCATTTTTAAAATAATAATATTTTATTCCATTTTTAATATTTCATTTTATCTTCAAGAGTGTAAGCATACAAGCATAAAGTGCCACGTTAAGCTTAACAAGCTTTGCCAAGCTTTGCTATCTGCCTTTGGAATCGTTTCGATAACTGCACCACTCAAAACTTTATGTCTCGGCTCCTTTTGAATGCATGGTTTCTTGATTCTCATTTGGCGAGAAAAAGGAAAGTACGGGAAAAGACAAAGGAAGCCCAAAGGTTTTTTCTTTACTCTTTTCCTCTTCCTAAGGTTTATGAATCATGTTCGTCGTTTGATGATTTTCTTGCTTTTTAAAGTCCAGATAACCACTAGTTTGTTCTTGTACTCACATGAGCAAGTTGCTTCTCCTTCTTCTTTCATGTTTCTTTCCTTCCTGGCCAAGAAATCCCTTTCCTTTCTCTCCAACATCTTGCTTTTGTGAGTTTTAAAGTTGACTGTGAAACGGGTTTTTTGATATCATCATTTGATACTGCATGCAGATGAGAAGAAAATTTGTGTGAAAAAGGAATAGAACTAGTGAAAATGACGAAGGGAGAAGGTTCAAAGAAGATGAGAAGCGTTCCTACTGACTGTGACCTCACCGATATTGTGCTTTCTTGGTCCCTTGAAGATATTGAAAACGAAAACCTTTACAAGGATCAGGTTTGCTTTAATCCATCATTCTCTTCGCACATTTCTGTTTAGTTATTAGAATCTCAGTGCAGTTTTGGAATGATTTCTAGCATTTAACACTCACTAAGTATGGATGAAGAATCTCGTGCTTTCGAAAAAGAAAAAAAAAAAGTAGAATTTTTTTTTTTTTTTATCACTATCTTTGCTTATAGATCATGATCTAGTCGTGAAATGTGTGCTAATGCAATTTAGTGATATATTGTTTGACCCTTCAGTTGAGTTATATCTGGTTTTGTACTAATTTGTCGAGGGTGGTGCAATTCAGATTAGTCGAAATTTTGTTGATACCTAGTGTCAATAAAATTTGGATAAAAAAAAATTAAGTACTATTTATTACTTTGGTCATGAGACAAATATTCGGTTTGCTCGGAAAAATCTTCAGCATAACAAGATGCACATTTTCATTAAAAAAAAGAAAAAAGAAAACAAGATGCACATGTTCATCTACATAAGCATAAACATAACTTTATACACGTATGTATGTGTATATATACATGTGTTACTGCATATACCCAGGATATATAAAGGCAATCTGTCTTAAAAGAAAAAAAAGATAGAAGGACCCTTTCAAAACGGGAATATGAATCTTTTCTCCCTTGCAAAGAAAAAGGAAAGAAAAACTAGAGAAAATCCTTGCTAGCTTCATCCTTGATTATATTTCATTCTCGTTACGTTGGAATTACACTTTGCTGGTTTAAGCTGTGTAAAATGGGATTACCATCTTTTAATTATCTCTTGAAATAATTTAACTGGAAAGAAAGACTAGCGCTGGAGATTTATTAGCTTTCTCCCGCTTGGAGAATGGAAGTCCCATTTGATTGGTTGGATTGGCTTTGGGTCGGGGAAGGTACAGACTTGTGCTCCGGCGGTCTCTGGGTCGTCTCCCACCACCGCTACAACGACGGTGACACCCCCGACGTCGGTGAAGGATACGGCACCAACAGAGTCACTGCAGATCTGCACGATGGTGCGTACGGAGCAAATGGGTGGACCATCAGATCTCGTGGTGGTACAGATTTGGACGCCGGCACTATCTGGAATGCCTCCCGTCACCACGGCTGCGAAGGCTGTGGTCCCGGCGTTGGAGAAGGCTACGGCACTAGAGCCACCGAGACTTTTCGAACACTGCGGGACACCAAAGAAACCATCGTCGGAACCTTCTGAGCTGGTTCCCAACTGCAGTTCAGTGCCGTCTTCCGTTCCGTTGCCGGAAAAAATCTGTTGAGCCAAAAAACGTTGATCGGTGATAAATGGTGGTGCGGATTCAGTGGATTGCCTATGAAACCTACATCCAATTTCTGATGGGAGAAGTCGAGCCATATGTTAACAAATTGCAAGCTTGCAGTTGCTGCAAAGAAGCTTTGATGCTGGTTTGATGCGACCAACAGAGATTTTAGGATTAATAGAAAAAGAACCAATCACAATCATAAAATTACCCAAATTAGATTGTCTTTGAAGCCTACATCTACTGTTGGAGTACGATATGAAAGAAATTCAATGTTGCTTTTGGATTAGAAATGAGATCGAGCAACAGCCAAACCCAGAATCTCATTACACCTAAATCCATCCCCTATTGTAAAAGATAATCTTTCTCAAAGAGAAACTTATTTATATGCTGTAATTTCCAATTCCTTGTTAGATAAGCTACATCAAATTAGTTAATTCTCTTACTCTAGTTCTCATATGCAAGGAAAGTCAATTTGGAGATGAATTTAATAGGAGTTTGAGTCAAGCTTCAACAGCTTGGATTCCGCCAAGCGGAACACCATAGATTCTCCAAGGGCGTCTCCTCCATAGTTGAACTTGAGCAGAGGATTTGATTTAGTCGACATATCTGCCGAATACCCTATGATGGCAAAGTAGTCGATCGATATTGATAATCAATCAGAATTTTCTTGGAAAATATAATCGAATTGGATATTATTATTATTTTAGTTATGGGATGTAGCTAACCTGTGGGCGATTTCAACTTATTTTTTTGAATGAAAAGACAATTATCCTTATACACGTGATTGGAAGTAACATATGTTGGATTTCAAATGCGCATCCTAAATACAAAGCTGTTAGTCATTTCGCCTTGTTTAATAAACTGATCAATAGACACATTTGATATGAGGCTTCTTTTAACATCGTTGTGTTGGGATAGAAGGAATTTTTTTCTCATCAAATCCTTCCGTTTTGATAATTTTTCTCTCAAACCTTAGCTTCAGCTTGTACAAACGATTCTGTTAAATGAGTGTAGTCATGTCTTCCAAACAAGGTGAAAGTTGCATATAAATATGTGGGCTTCATTTGTTCAAGCTTTCAGACATTCTATTATATAATGGCTTAATCAATCTTGATGAATCTGCGACAAATACAGGCTGTTTCACTTTATCTTCTCCTATTTGCATTTTCCAAGTGGATTAATTTATTCGGATGAGCTTTTTGACCTCCAAGAAGTTTGTTTGGCACTCTCTTATGATTGAATTCTTGTTTCGTAATTATAGGTGGAAAACATTCCGCAATCCTTTGAATCAGTTGACCAGTATTTTGGGTCATATGTTTACCCCTTACTAGAAGAAACTCGTGCACAACTGCATTCGAGTATGGAGATTATTTCAAGAGCTCCTTTTGCTGAAGTAATTGCATTTCATGAATCTAAGGCATATGGTGGAACAAAATTGTATGATGTCGAGGTTGATCAGTGGAGAAACAGATTCACTGTTCGTGGCGAGGAGCCTTACAAGACATTGCCCGGAGATGTATTTGTTTTAGCAGATGCCAAACCCGAGGATGTTTCTGATTTACAAAGAATAGGAAGGCAATGGGCTTTTGTAGCTGTCACCAAAATTCCAGAGGATGTGAATGAGGATGATAGCACATCAACCAGATTTAAAGTCAAAGCATTGAAAGACATTGAAGTTGACGCTGGGAACCATAAGTCTTTGTTTGTGATTTTCTTAACAAATACAACCCCTAAAAAGAGAATATGGAACGCATTGCACATGCCGGGAAATCTACAGATTATCAAGAAAGTTTTGTGCACTAATTCTTTGGTAAGTAATTTCGTGATAAATTTTGTAGTTATAATAATTCTGGGTTAGGCATACATCCTGACGTAACATGGAAATCTCCAATCATTATGAAGTGGACATTCAGTGAAAGTGGATGTAATAAATGTACAGCATGGATCAGCACTGTTTTTATAATCTGAGACAAAATGTTTTACTTTTGAAGTAGTATAAAGAAGAAAAATTTGAGGTTGAGTCAACTTTCCAAAAGTTTTAAGTTGATTACAAAGCTATGGGATTCTGTATTGATAAAGCAGATGAGAGTTCCCACTTTTTTGTCTTTCAAAACCTGTATACATACCACAACTTTTTACGATTGCTGTCCCCTAAAGCTGTTGGGAAAGTATGCTTTGAGTTTTTAAGTGGAAGGTAGAGGAGAGTTGGATTTTGAACTTGGTATCACAGGATTTCTTACGATATTAAATGTGGAGTTTTCCTGAAAGTTAAACTGAAAGAAAATGGTGAGTTTAATATGTTAATCATTATTTATAATGCCTCACTTACTGAATTCTAGTATTTCCTCATTTTTTCTATTCATCAGCTATTGTAAAAGGTATTCTTTTGGTTTTCTGAATTTATTTGTCTAACTGAGAATTGCTGTTGATTATTGGTTCGATTATTTTCCCTCTCTGATGTTGCAAAACAGATTGAGGAAGATTGTGATCTCTGCTCTGCAGAGAGTGATGGCAGCTGGCATGAGAAATTTGGGACCAGTATAAATTCTAAACTGAATGAACCCCAAACCCAGACATTTCTGGCATGTCTTCGTAAGATGCATTGCAGCCACAAGACGGAAGTGGAACTTATATGGGGCCCGCCCGGTACAGGGAAAACAAAAATCATTAGTACTCTGCTCTTATCGTTTTTTAGAATGGGATATAGAACTCTTACCTGTGCCCCAACAAATGTTGCAATTACAGGAGTGGCCTCCTGCATAACAGAGTTGGTGAAAGAATCGCTTGAAACTGATGATTCGTTTTGCTCATTGGGAGATATTCTTTTGTTTGGGAATAAGGAGCGACTCAAACTTGGTACAGACATTGAAGAGATATATTTAGATTATCGGGTCCAAAGGCTAACAGAGTGCTTGGGACATCTGACTGGTTGGAGGCATTGTTTTGATTCAATGATTGATCTTCTTGAGGATTGTGTTTCTCAGTATCACATGCTCTTGGAAAATGAATCAATAAGAGAGAGAGAAAAGAGCAAAGAAAAAGAGATCAAAGAGGAAAGCAAGGAGGAAAATGATGCTAGCAATGAAATGTGCAAGTCATTTCTTGATTTTGTGAGAAAAAGATTCGTTTCTATTTCATCACCACTGAAAAATTGCCTACGGATCTTCCATACACATTTACCTAAAAGTTACACCCAAAGCAATTTCCAAAACATGACTTCTCTAATTGGCCTACTTGAGTCTTTTGAAACCTTATTATTTGAAGATAGTGTGGAGTCTGAAGTACTGGAGGAGCTTTTTTCTCGTTTAGAAGTAGTTGGAGATACTGCACAGCCACTTATGGATATTCCCTTCCAGTTGCAAGCAAAGAGAAGAGAATTCCTTTCTGTTCTAAAAACTCTTAAGGGTTCATTTAATGAACTTGAGCTTCCAATGGGTATGAACAAAGAATCAATAATGGATTTTTGTCTTCGAGCGGCTTCCTTACTTTTATGCACTGCTTCAAGTTCTTACAAACTGCATTCGGTGGTAATGAAACCACTGAGCATTCTGGTTATTGATGAAGCTGCACAATTAAAGGAGTGTGAATCAGCCATACCCCTTCAACTTCCAGGTTTAAGGCATGCTATTCTGGTTGGGGATGAGTGCCAATTACCGGCAATGGTTGAAAGCAATGTGTGTAAATCCTATTTGGTTGTCTTACTTACTGCTCCCTTTGTTGGAATTTGACTTTCCTTTTTTCTTTTTTCTTTTTTTCTCTTGCTTAATATCATTTTAAAATCTACTTACAGATTTCTAGCGAAGCTGGTTTTGGGAGGAGTCTATTTGAGAGAATGAGCTCGCTGGGTCACTCGAAGCATCTTCTTAATATACAGTATCGAATGCATCCGTCTATAAGTTTTTTCCCAAATATGAATTTTTATTGCAACCGGATCTTAGATGCTCCAAATGTTAAAAGAAAAGGCTATGAAAAGCACTACCTTCCAGGGCCAATGTTTGGTACATATTCTTTTATAAATATAGTAGATGGAAGAGAAGAACAAGGTGATGTTGGGTATGGTTGGAGAAACCTGGTCGAAGTTGCTGTTGTCATGAAAATATTGCTCAATTTATACAAAGGTAACTACATTTGAAGTCTAGTGTTCTTTTGACCATATCGAGATATTCTTGATTCTGACATTTAGTCTAATCAGTCTCTATTCAGCTTCTGGGGTTATTTCACATTTGGCTTTAGCGTTTATAGAGAAAGATGTCTAATCCTATAGCAAGGTTATATTTGTAGAGGCAGCACATTCAAGTCATTAATTTGATTTCAGTATAAGTTGAGTTGATTGATCTCTAATTCCTGAGATAAAATAAAAAGGTGGAAGTTGATGAGGTTTGTCAAAGTGACTGAATGATTTAGCCTTTATTGTACTGTAATGAATGGGAAACTTCTACATGTCAAAGTAGGAAATTTTTTAGAGATTATCTTATGAGTACTGGAAAATTTAATTAAGGTGCCGTTTGGATAGTGAGTTGAGATGAGATGAAAGTTGAATAAAATATTGTTAGAATATTATTTTTTAATATTTTTATTATTTTGGAATTTGAGAAAGTTCAATCGTTTATTATATTTTGTGTGGAAATTTGAGAAAATTGTAATGATGAAATGAGATGAGATGAAACACTTTCACTCTCCAAACGGGGCCTAAGTCCAAAAGAAAACATATATTTGATAAATTATTAAAAATACTGTAAAATGCATGTTTCTTTAATTAAGAATTGTCACATTGTATCTTTATCCTTCCATGTGGTCTTTCTTTCTAGAATTCTTGATAATGGAACTTCTTCCCTAAGATAAACTGGTACTTAAACGTCCCGGTTTTAACCTATAATTAACTTCTGTTTTTGATATATTTTTTTCCTTTGTTTTTGGATTTTGCTTTGAGAAAAGATTGGGTTCGTTCAAGACAGAAGCTCAGTATTGGTGTAATATCTCCTTATGCTGCTCAAGTTGTTGCAATTCAGGACAAACTTGGAAGGAAGTACGTTAATATTGATGGGTTCACAGTGAAGGTGAAGTCAGTTGATGGGTTCCAGGGTGGGGAGGAGGACATAATAATAATATCAACTGTGAGATCTAATAGGTATGCATCAATTGGGTTCTTATCAAATCCTCAGAGAACGAATGTTGCTCTTACCAGGGCAAGGTAAGATATTGTAAACTCTTTTGGAAAGTTTACTTTTGTTTCTATATTGACATGTATGGTGAAAATATCAGTTTCCCCATAATGCCTTTCAGGCACTGTCTATGGATTTTGGGAAATGAAGGTACACTTGGTAATAGTGTCTCTATATGGAAAGCCTTAGTCCTTGATGCTAAGAAACGTCAGTGTTTCTTTAATGCTGATGAAAACAAGGATTTACACAAAGCACTTTTAGATGTGAAGAGAGAGTTTGAACAATTTGATGATTTGTTGAATGGAGATAGCTTACTTTTCAGAAGTGCTAGGTGGAAGGTATTTGACATTCAATAGTTATGCTTTCATTACAAACTATACTCCTTTTTTCAATTCTCACTAGTGGCAGTGTTACAATCTTTCTTGATTGGGTTATGTAGTTTTCTTATTAAATTTTCTGTGTTCTTTCTTTTCCCGTTTCCAACAGGTTCTTTTCAGTGATAATTTTCTGAAATCATTTAAAAAATTGAAGTCTGTAATGAGAAAAAACTCAGTTATAGAACTTCTACTTAAACTTTCCCGGGGCTGGAGACCTAAGAAGAGAAGTTCAGATCCAGTTTGTGGAAGTTCTTCACAGATCATAAAGCAATTTAAGGTTGAAGATCTTTATATTGTTTGTGCATACGATATCAGAAAGGAATGGAGTGATGTAGTAAAAGAACTGAGGTACCATCAAGTTTTGAAGGTCTGGGATATATTACCTGCAGAGGAAATTCCAAAATTAATCAAACGGCTTGATAGCATGTTTGGGAAATATACAGATGACTTTCTTAATCGCTGCAAAGAGAAATGTCTTGAGGGGTATGTATGTTCTTTTGCATTTTAAAAAATCTTTAAAGATATTGCTAAATTTGCAAGAATAACTTTGTTATTTATTGACTTTTGGAGCGGTTTAACTTCTTTTGGTTATTTTTGCTTAGGGATTTGGAAGTTCCGAAGAGTTGGTCAAGCTCTTTTGATATTGTACGGATTAGGAATGTTGCTAATAGTGAAAATGAGAGTGATTTAGTTGGTTGCACTTCTGATGGTAGAAGTTATGTTGAGAATGCAAAGGTTAGTGAGAGTCTGATGCTGATGAAATTCTACTCTTTCTCATCTGGTGTCGTCGGTCAGTTGCTTTCAAACAAGGATAGTGGTGAATTGGATCTTCCATTTGAAGTAACCGACCAAGAGCAGGAGATAATCATTTTTCCTAGAAGTGCTTTTATACTTGGACGGTCAGGTACTGGGAAAACCACTGTTTTGACTAGGAAGTTATTAGAGAAAGAAAAGGTGCACCAGATGGCAACAGAATTATTTTATGGTGTGAAGAGTGATAACATTGTGCATAGCCCAGAGAATGAGGTTGAGGAGACCTTGGCGGAAACAAAGAGAACCATATTGCACCAGCTTTTTGTGACTGTGAGCCATAAACTGTGTTATGCTGTCAAACAACAGGTCACACAATACGTTTCTCAATTGAAAAGGTGCATAGTTTATTTCATGGTACTCTCACGTGAATTCATTAGCCACTAGTTCCATTGAGTTTGGGGAAGTTTAGTTTTTTTTAATCTCTTAGCTTGATTTTTATTAGAAACTATGAAACTCAGTTTTCACTATATTTGATGGGGTTTTGAGAAATTTCAAAAGGAACTTGTGTTTGGATGCATGTAAATCTCAATAAATCATGGGCCCCTTCCAGTGTGTTTTTTGGCAGGCCAATTTATGTTAAAACATGGTTCATAAGTTAACTTCAAGCGAAACTTTCGTACCAAATTTATGTTGGATTTATTCTTTGATTTAGTACAACATCTTATTATTCCCTTTTTTTATTTTTATTTTTTATTATCTATGTTGTAGTGTTTCTCCATATAATTTTTAGCTTTCAAATATGTGGGAATTGGGTATAGATTTAGGTTAGCACAAAAGTATCGAAAGTCTTTTATTTTGTTAGTACAAATCAAGGTGATATATTATCTATTCTAACATCTTGGGGACAAATAGACTTTGCACCCTCGAACTGTCATGGGTTTTGCATTTTGCACTCCAAACTATGAAAACCAACTCATTACACCCTCAAGCTACCAAATATTGACACTTCACACTGTTTTTTAATTGATAGATAACAGGGAAGTAATAAGTGAAGTAGCACAATCGTGATAATTAGATCTTAAGAAATAGTGAGAAGTATTAAGTTTTTGTGGTTTGAGGGTGCAATGTCAGATTTGGTAATTGGGGAACAGTATAAAAATCTTGCTAGTTTGAGCATGCAAAGTGTATTTATCCCAATATTTAGTGTCTAGCTAAAAAATTCATCTTGTCTTACAACAAAACATCATGTGAATAAGCACAATTTGTTTTTTGCAATAAAGTTGTTTGAGGATTTCACTATGAGCCTTTTATGACTTTTTTTTTTTTTTTTTTGTAGCTCTGTCTGTGATGGTGACTGCTCTAAAGGTATCAGTTCAAATGATATTGATGATTTTGACGATGCAGTTCAATTCAAGGACATCCCAGATTCTTTTGTTGGTGTTCCTACCATGTCCTATCCTCTTGTGATAACATTTCATAAATTTCTGATGATGCTTGATGGAACTGTGGGCAATTCCTACTTTGAAAGATTCCATGAAGTGAGAAAAATTGATCCTGGTCGAGTTGGTGGTAGATCAGTTGCCTTAGAGACATTTATAAAGTTGAAGGAAGTTAATTATGAGAGGTTTAGTTTATCATACTGGCCCCATTTCAATGCCAAGCTAATTACGAAGCTCGACTCTTCCAGAGTTTTCACAGAGATTATTTCTCATATAAAAGGTGGCCCACAAGCTGTGGAGGAAGGTGATGGTAAACTCAATCGTGATGACTATCTTTTACTATCAAATAGCCGTGTTTCCAATTTAAGTAAACAGGAGAGAGAAATAATCTATGAGCTTTTTCAAAATTATGAAAAGATGAAGATGGAAAAGGGTGAGTTTGATCTGGCTGATCTTGTGATAGATCTACATCGTCGTTTGAGAATTGGAAGCTACACTGGCGATCAAATTGATTTTGTATACATAGATGAGGTTCAAGATCTTACATTGAGCCAAATTGCGTTATTCAAATATATCTGCAAATATGTTGAAGAAGGTTTTGTTTTCTCTGGTGATACAGCACAAACTATTGCGAGGGGAATTGATTTTAGGTTCCAGGATATAAGATCTCTATTCTACAAGAAGTTTCTATTGGAATTAAAAAGCAGTGGACATAATAAAAGAGAAGAAAAGGGAATAATGTCAAATATTTTCCATTTGAGCCAGAACTTCCGTACTCATGATGGGGTTCTCAAACTAGCACACAGTGTTATTGAACTTCTATATCATTTCTTTCCTCAATCGATTGATGTTTTGGAGCCTGAGAATAGTCTTGTGTATGGAGAAGCTCCAATTTTGCTTGAATCAGGGAGCAATGAAAATGCAATCATCACTATTTTTGGAAATAGTGGAAATAGTGGAGCAAGTATTGTTGGCTTTGGTGCAGAGCAAGTAATATTGGTACGAGATGATTTTGCACAGAAGGAAGTTTCCAAATATGTTGGGAAACAAGCTCTTGTTCTAACTATTGTGGAGTGTAAGGGCCTTGAGTTTCAGGTGATTATTGTGTATGTTTATTTATTCAAAAATTCTATGCGCAGTTATTTTTACGTATTCTTTTGTGTACTCCAGTAATATGATTGGTTGTGTATTAAAAAAAAATTAATCCAGCCAATCATATCAGTGGAGTGCGCATGGAGTACGCAAAAGTGACTGTATTTAGCATTACTCTTATTTATTTGATTTATTGGTTTACATTGAGTTGATTAGCCTAGTTTGTTGTTGAATTCTCAATGAAAAAAATAACCTTTTAAATATGTTCAAGTTCATCATCATGCCATGTCATAGGATTGTTCCTAGATCGCATCTTTGGTTAGGAAGTGGTATAAAAATGAGTTTTACACTCTTCAATTATAAGATGCCTCAATAGAGAAAGCACAAGTTTTTTTAAAAATACGCATCACACATGATTATAAGGTAAAACACTAAAATATAAAGCATAAACCCTAAATCTCTAACCCTTAGTAAATTTAAGACTAGCCTCGGTCATACTCGGGGTAGCAGCCGCTGCCCCAGGAGACAGCCGGAGTAATCATCATCAATTTGACTATTCCTCAAGTGTGGCGGCCACCCCTCGGCCACTGTCTGGCGACAGAGATCATCGTATATGTTTTTTTCCTCAATATTTCTTAATTTTTAAAATTTTTAATATGTATAATCTAATGTGAATGTGTGTTTTTTTATCATTTAATAGAAAGTTGAGATGTCGGGTTTTCATTTGAGGGTGTACAATAGGGATTAACATCATATCCTAATTGAAGTAAATTATTGTTCCCACGGTGTCTGATAGGATTTTTATTTTAGATCTTGTGCAGAGATAAAGACCTCGTTTGGATATTGAGATGAGATGAGATAAGAAATCTGTGAATATAGTAAAATAGTTTAAGTTAAGATGTTTTATGGATTTTGAGAAATGAGAGAGAAAAACTTGAATACCATTATTATTAAGTTAAAATATTTTTAGAATATAATTTTTAATATTATTTTTGTTTTGATATTTGAAAAAGTTAAATTTGTTTTTGTGTTTTGTTTGAAAGTTTGGAAAAGTTGTAATGATTAGGTAGTTATTAAATAAAAAAATTAAAAATTTGAAATTGAAAAGTATTTGTATTTGAGTGGTATTTGGATAAGATGAGATGTGATAAAGATTAATTCATCTCAACATCTAAATAAGTTCAAAATCTTAAAATGCATATTTGTGTGCATTATGTCTACATATTAAAATTGTTGCATGACATGTTTAAGCTATAGTCCCCATTTTCTTAAATAGTAATTTATTGAGCCATATTTTCCTAGTTTTTGGTGATTCTTATGTTGTCCTTACGCAGGATGTATTGTTGTACAACTTTTTTGGCTCATCACCTTTGAAAAATAAATGGAGGGTAATATATGAATATATGAAGGAATACGATTTACTCGACTCAACTTCACCTAGCACCTTTTCCACTAAACACAATGTCTTGTGCTCAGAACTAAAGCAACTTTATGTAGCTGTCACACGAACCAGGCAGAGATTGTGGATTTGTGAGAATACAGAGGAGTTCTGTAAACCTATGTTTGACTATTGGAAGAAAAAGCGTCTTGTCCAAGTCAGACAACTGGACTACTTCCTTGCTCAGGCAATGCAAGTTGCTAGCAGTTCAGAGGAGTGGAGGTCAAGGGGCATGAAGGTTGTCACTCCACTATTTATGAATATATTTTGCTCTTATTGCGATTAAAAAATCTAAGGTTATTTAATAGGAAAAATCTTGGTGAAGGAATCAAGAGACTGTTTATTTTTATAGTTTCATAGACAAAGTTTTTCCCAAACTAACTCTACTACTCCTACCAATACTTTATATTATGTCATTGTTTTTGGCCCTCTATTATTAAAAGTTATGCTCCAATTGTGATTGCAAAACCTTGGGTTATTGCATGGAGAATATTATGGTGAAGGAATGATAGAATATTCATTTGTGGTAGTATCATAGGCTTCGATTGTTACCCAAATTAATAGCTAGACGATGATAAAGATGATACGGGTCCTTGTTATTGAATTCTACTATAGAAATTATTACTTTTATCTTGCAATTGTAATACTTGTGAATAATGGCATGATGGATCTATTAACACCTTTTTTTTTGTTTTTCTTTTCTACAAATACAATTACCTCTCTATGGATATCTAATTCTTTTATCTGTACAGTTATATCATGATTGTAATTATGAAATAGCAACAATGTGCTTTGAAAGAGCCGGAGATACATATTGGGAAAGAAGATCTAAGGCTGCTGGCCTTAGAGCCACGGCTGATCGAATGCGGCATTTGAATCCTGAAGCAGCAAATGTTATACTTAGGGAAGCTGCTGATATATTTGAAGCAATAGGCAAGGGTGATTTCGCTGCTCGTTGTTTTTTTGAGTTGGGGGAGTATGAAAGAGCAGGTATGCATTGGATTCTATGAAAGTCATCGAATATAACCTACAATGTGCTTGTGGTGTTTGGGTTCTAGTTTAGGTGTTAAATTGTTTTGCAATGTATGATGCATCTTAAAACCTCAATTGTCTTACAGTTGAATTAGAACATTTTTTGGTATTGGAAGCTTTTGACATTATAGAAATAATTCCGAGTGAAGTCATTGTCTAGTGGAATGGTAAAGTCTCAAACTGTCAAATGCCAGTGCACATTTGAGTTCGGAGAGGGGCCAACCCTTTGTGGAAAAAACACTGAAAGTAGAACCATATCCAAACTACTCTCAAGACCACCCTACTTTGGTGGAATCAACATTGGGTAGTGGCTACTTTAAAAGATTTGAGGGACGAGAATGTAAGAGGCCAAAATGTGCTCCATAAGTATTTTTTTTACTGTTTACTTTGTCATCTTTTCCATTAAAACGTTGTTCTTCATGGAATTGTTGATATAAGTACATGTATCACAAACCCAGTCATGTAAGGGTTGGAATTCTTTTTATTTAATTTCTGAATTTTTGGCCATAAATTTCTACACATGATGAAAGTTGAAACATTAACTTAAGCACTAAAAAATACTTGAGAATAGTTTGGTTTCAATGAGATTTTTTGTTTTTCACTGGGCAAAAATCTTACTCTTGCAGGCAGGCTTTATTTAGGAAAATGTGGGGAGTCAGAGATGGAAAAGGCTGGGGAATGCTTTTCACTTGCGGGATGTTATGAACTTGCTGCTGATGTTTATGCTAGGGGCTATTTTTTTCCAGAATGTTTAAAAGTTTGCTCCAAGGGAAAATTATTTGATAAGGGTTTGGAGTACATTCAATATTGGAAACAAAATGCAACTATCAGCTTTGGCGTGGTTAGAAAAGGAAAAGTAACAGAAAAAATGGAACATGAGTTTCTAGAGGGTTGTGCTCTTCATTATTATGAGCTTAAAGATCACAGATCCATGATGAGGTTTGTTAAAGGTTTTCATTCCATAGAATTGATGCGCGAGTTTTTGAAGCGTCTAGGTTGCTTTGATGAGCTTTTGTTGTTGGAAGAAGAATTGGGCAACTTCTTAGAGGCCGCAAACATTGCGAAGCTAAGAGGAGACATACTAAAGACTTCTGATCTCCTTGGGAAGGCCGGTAATTTCAAAGAAGCATCCATGCTAATTCTCCTCTTTGTGTTGTCCAGCTCATTATGGACAGCTGGAAGTAAAGGCTGGCCTTTAAAGCAGTTTGCAGAAAAGCAAGAGCTTTTGGCTAAAGCAAAGTCATTTGCTAAGAGCGAGTCCAACAACTTCTATGCTTGTGTTTGTACAGAGGCTGATGTTTTATCAAACGAGAAGACTAGTGTGTTCGTCATGAAAAACTCTTTGAATTCTTCTCAGAGACATAAGAGTGCTTGTGTTGAAATAATATCTGCCAGGAAAATTATAGATGCTCATCTCGATACAAACTCGTCAAAGTATATGTGGGAAGATTATTTTGTTTTTGATCGAATAAAGCATTCAGATCAAATGATCTCTGGAAAACAGATTTCTATAGAAACACTTGTTTACTTTTGGAATTTTTGGAAAGATCATGTTGTGAACATTTTCAAGTATCTCAGAAGTCTTGAAACCCAAGATCTTAATGAATATAAACAGTATGAAGATTTCTATTTGAATTACATGGGAGTATGGAGACAGTTCCGTGNTGATAAAAGTAATGTAGAAGAAAGAAAAGGGAAAGAGACCGGGGGGGGAGCAAGTCAGCAAGGCATGGCATGTCTAACTCAATAAAGCCATTTGAGGATTTCACCATAAGATCAAAGAAAACGACCCCTTTAAACAAAGCATAAGAAGGCAAGGCATGTCTAATTCATTATATGCTTACCTTCATTCAATGAAACAGAAAGTAGATTCAATTCACTCAAGCATGCCAGCTACTTCCTTTAATAAGTTTTCATCTTATGGTAAATATTCCTCTAGGCATTCACGTATAATAATACTTAAAAGTGAATACATCTCCCCCAAGTTTACCTAAATTTTTCATGAGGAAAAAAAAATTCAGATATGGTGCTATCGGCATATGCTTTCTTCCAAAGTTTAAATACAATGTAAAAAAGTTTTACCTTCATTGTTTGGTCATTTTCCAACATGCACCTTGGATCTCCACCAACTCCAGTGGCTTCAAAGCTTCGAATCTATCCCAAAAGTAACTATAATTAATTGGTAGCTTGATTCCAATTATGTTATTCAAATCACTTTGACTGCCAAGTTTGAAGGTGTGAGCTTATAACCCCCGTGGTCATAACTGTCTACGAAAAACTTCACCACAAGCATTAGTTGCACCCACTTCAATATCTTCAATTTGACCTCGAGAGGCTTCACTGTCCGAAGACGCAGGACTCTCAACATGTCCTCCCGGGACTGCTTTGCTGTCATATCAACAAAAATGGCATCTGCACATAAAAATTGCGAACAATTCTTTCCCAAACTCACAATTACAAGAGGGTTGTGGACCTTCTTAAATGCTTCAGCAAGCACATTTACATCATGATGTAAATGTTTCGGTCTTCTCCTAAGGACATCATAAAATTCGAATGGAAGTTGCTCTGTGATAGAGCTCCTACCAAGCAATTCAGAAAGTGAATCCAAAAAACTCCCAGAGTTCAAATAAACCAAACATATTATAACAACCAATCTCAACACCAAGTAGAGAGTAATCCTTTGCATATATATTAGACTTTCTGATCCATTCAAGTGTATCCTTCTTATTAAAAAGAAGCTGCCGAACAAAATGGATAATTGACTCATAGATTCCTCCAGGAAAGGTTGCACTTCAAAACAAAGTGAATTTGGGTTGTTATCTACCTCTTTGTAGATAAACCATTCAACAAAAGAAGACTTCGAAGTGATGAAGTAACCATGGAAGGAGGATGCCAAGATCAATAGGCGCTCAACAAGATACAAGAAACAACCAGGAGATATGTAGTCATTTTCTTTCATCCAGTTGGCTTATAAGTATCCTTCAAAGCTTCATGGAGGCTGAATAGAAGGGACCACTCTCCTGGAGATTTACTGATATTGTTAGGCACAGTACGTATGGAAATGAAATATCAACATTCCCACAAAGATTCTGAACGAATGTTTTCCAGGTGGGTTCCCATCTATACCATCAAACAATTTTAAAATCTTCTCATACAAATCATTGGTTAGCTTACCCAATCCAAGAATTATCATCACAACTTTTCCAATTTTCCCATAAGTTAGCTTACCCCTAGAGTTGATGTTTTCCAATATCACTTGTAGTAAATTCTTAGAAACTTCACTCCCTCTTAGAGAAAACATGTTCTCTGCCAATGATTTTCGCCAATCTAGAGGAAATACATGACCAAAGAAAGATTCAGCAGAAAATTTGACAAATCTTTGTAATGCCTTGGCATCTTGGTACCTGTAGTCGAGATATTAGGATTCCAAAAGAGACTTTGCAACCTCATATACATGAGTAAGTGATCTAGCTTGGCAAAACATGGAGAGTTTATTTTTAATGAGAGATTATAAAGCTTCAAGATTCTTCAAAACCTGCAGGCCAACAGAAAGTATTTCTGAAGACCAGTAACTTTGAGCAGTTGAAGCTAAATGGCGAACATCAATAGAAACCAACTTTCCATTCTGATGAAGGAATCGATTATCCAAACCTCTCAACCAATCAGCACCAGGGATGAGCAAAAGATAGATTGCGTTAAGTTCACGGAACTGTCTCCACACTCCCATGGATTTCTATAGAAACACTTGTTTACTTTTGGAATTTTTGGAAAGATCATGTTGTGAACATTTTCAAGTATCTCAAAAGTCTTGAAACCCAAGATCTTAATGACTATAAACAGTATGAAGATTTCTGTTTGAATTACATGGGAGTGTGGAGACAGTTCCGTGAACTTAACGCAATCTATCTTTTGCTCATCCCTGGTGCTGATTGGTTGAGAGGTTTGGATAATCGATTCCTTCATCAGAATGGAAAGTTGGTTTCTATTGATGTTCGCCATTTAGCTTCAACTGCTCAAAGTTACTGGTCTTCAGAAATACTTTCTGTTGGCCTGCAGGTTTTGAAGAATCTTGAAGCCCTTTATAATCTCTCATTAAAGAATAACCTCTCCATGTTTTGCCAAAGTAGATCACTTACTTGTATATATGAGGTTGCAAAATCTCTTTTGGAATCCAAATATCTGGACTGTGGATACCAAGATGCCAAGGTAATAGAGAGATTTGTCAAATTTTCTGCTGAATCTTTCTTTGGCTATGTGTTTCCTCTAGATTGGCGAAAATCATTGGCAGAGAACATGTTTTCCCTAAGAGGGAGTGAAGTTTCTAAGAATTTACTACACCAAGTGATATTGGAAAACATCAGCTCGAGGGGTAAGCTAACTTATGGGAAAATTGGAAGAGTTGTGATGATAATTTTTGGATTGGGTAAGGTAAACAATGATTTGTATGTGAAGATTTTAAAATTGTTTGATGGTATAGATTGGAACCCACCTTGGAAAACATTCATTCAGAATCTTTGTGGGAATGTTGATATTTCATTTCCACACGCTATTGTACCTGACAATATTAGTAAATCTCCAAGAGAGTGGTCCCTTCTATTCAGCCTCCATGAAGCTTTGAATGATACTTATAATGCCAACTGGAAGAAAGAAATTGACTACATATCTCCTGGTTGTTTCTTGTATCTTGTTGAGCGCCTATTGATCTTGGCATCCTCCTTCCATGGTTACTTCCTTACTTCGAAGTCTTCTTTTGTTGAATGGTTTATCTACAAAGAGGTAGATAACAACCCAAATTTCACTTTTGTTTATGAAGTGCAACCTTCCCTAGGACGAATCTATGAGTCAATTATCCATTTTGTTCAGCAGCTTCTTTATAATCAGAAGGATACACTTGAATGGATCAGAAAGTCTAATATATATGCAAAGGATTACTCGCTACTGGTGTTGAGATTGGTTGTTATAATATGTTTGGTTTATTTGAACTCTGGGAGTTTTTTGGATTCACTTTCTGAATTGCTTAGTATGAGCTCTATCACAAAGCAACTTCCAGTCGAATTTTATGATGTCCTTAGGAGAAGACCGAAACATTTACATTCATATGTAAATGTGCTTGCTGAAGCATTTAAGAAGGTCCACACTCTTGTAATTGTGAGTTTGGGAAAGAATTGTTCGCAATTTTTATGTGCAGATGCCATTTTTGTTGATATGACAGCAAAGCAGTCCCGGGAGGACATGTTGAGAGTCCTGCGTCTTCGGACAGTTGAAGCCTCTCGAGGTCAAATTGGAGATATTGAAGTGGGTGCAACTAATGCTTGTGGTGAAGTTATTTCGTTAGACAGTTATGACCACGGGGGTTATAAGCTCACACCTTCAAACTTGGCAAGTCAAAGTGATTTGAATAACATAATTGGAATCAAGCTACCAATTAATTATAGTTACTTTTGGGATAGATTCGAAGCTTTGAAGCCACTGGAGATTGGTGGAGATCCAAGGTGCATGTTGGAAAATGACCAAACAATGAAGGTAACACTTTTTTACATTGTATTTAAACTTTGGCAGAAAGCATATGCCGATAAGCACCATACTGAATTTTTTTTTTCCTCATGAAAAATTTAGGTAAACTTGGGAGAATGTATTCACATTTTAAGTATTATTATACGTGAATGCCGTGAGATGAATATTTACCATGAAGATGAAAACTTATTAAAGGAAGTAGCTGGCATGCTTGATGAATTGAATCTACTTTCTGTTTCATTGAATGCAAGGTAAGCATATAATGAATTAGACATGCCTTGCCTTCTTATGCTTTGTTTAAAGGGGTCGTTTTCTTTGATCTTATGGTGAAATCCTCAAATGGCTTTATTGAGTTAGACATGCCATGCCTTGCTGACTTGCTCCCCCCCCGGTCTCTTTCCCTTTTCTTTCTTCTACATTACTTTTATCAGGGAACCGCAACTTGGGAATAATATGTCAACGATTGGCGAACTTTCCAAGAGATTACAGTCAAGAAGACAACATGTCGAACCTTTCCTGAATCGGCTTTTCTTGCAACTCACCACAATACATCCGGTAGAGACATCAGAAGCCGACAGTACATCAGTGGACCGGTATAATGAGATGGACAGTGATAATGAGGCTAAGGAAGGCAGTAGTGTTGATAAGGGTAAGTCAAATAGTTCAGAAGTTGCTGCGGTGTCTGGAGCCTACAGCCAAAGTAGCAAGGAAACACAAAACAAGGGTAAGGGCAACAACAAGTCTAAGAAGAAGAATAGGAGTAAAGCAGGCCGAAGAAATAAATAGCTGTACATGAGTTGGGAATGTGTCATGACACTATGCTTTCAAAAACGTTATTCTAATGTGCTATACATCATTGAAAGAGCCACCTAATATATATCTCAATGCAAAGTAAGACTCAGGGCTAGAATTAACTGCTTATTAGTCTTGGTGTTAAACTAGATAGAAATCATTATACCCAAATGTCCTTCACCTTCAAAGAGATGATCTATGATGTGTGTGATGTTGTATGTCAAATCACTAACAATTAACAATTTCTCCTCCCAAGACATATAGAAAAGGCAACCCAGCCACAGTTTCTTCTCCGAGAGGAATCCTTTAACCAACAACCATATACTAAAATATTTGTGTTCAATTGTTTTTTTTTTTTTTTATTAATGCGTTGTCTTACACACACAAACACACAAGTGTTTACAGTCCTGCTTTTTGGAGGGTAGACAACCATTTTACTGCAAGAACCCAACATCTGCAATTTGGGATATTGTGTATTTTATTATGAACCAAAATACTCAGCAACCCATTCTTTCAAGAAAACAAAAACAAAACATTATTGATAATGATTTTTCCAAGAATTGTGGATTATTTAATTTTTTATTTTTGTCGAGTAAGAATTGCAGCTTGACTATGGGTGTAACTGATCCGGTTCAGTTCGGTTTTGTACAAATTTTAGGACCGGACCAGTTACACCAGTTTTACATTTTCAAGAACCGATCTCGGACCGACTACCCCTCTAAACTTGTACTTTTTATTTTACCAATTCCGATCATGTTCAGTCTAATTTTTCGATTTTACCAGTAACATGTGGTGCTTGCTGCAATGGTCCATCATTGCAACAACCACAAAAAAAAAAAAAAAATTCACAACTGCTGAGTAGAAAATAGGGGATGTGAAGCAAAGCAAGAAGACCAAAGGGTGCAAACGAAAAAGATAAAGTATTTAAAGAAGACGATGATAATAGATACTAATCTCCATGCTGTAGCAGTTGCTGCGGGGTGACGAAGGGAAGAGAGGGGAGAGAATTTGAGTTCAAAAAGAGGGGAGGAAAGAAATGAATAGGAAGGGTCTAAGGCTTGTGTGGAGCAAGGAGAGAAAGAGAGGGATTTTATAATTTTATTCCCTTCGTCCATTCGTTCCAGCATGCATCTCCCTTGAAAAGCAAGAAGAAATAAAGCTGTTGCTTTTCCTTTGGAAAAACGACCAAAAGAATCTCTTTTTTTTTTTTTTTTTTTCATTCTTAGCTAACCCATATTATGATGCATGTTGTAACACTCCTAACAGATTGATAATAAATAAAACAAAATATCTCTCTTCAAGGGTGAGAAAACCACCAAAAAATTCAAAAGGAAGAAGAGGGTGAGAAAACCACCAAAAAATTCAAAAGGAAGAAGAAGAAGGCATAAAGAAAAGTTTCTATTCTGAATGATGAACATAGTGTTCCCTTGGCTTGTATATAAACAAGATGGCCCCTATATGGGCCCAAGCTAACAAAACTAAAAGCATACAAAGGAAATAAAACTAAAGGTCCAGGCCCATGACTTGCTATCTTATAATCCAGATGATGTATTGGACTGAAATAAAAAGAAAGACCAATGAATTTAAACGGGCTCATGGCCAACAACATATGACTCAAATCGAGTCGGCTGAGGCCTAGTGATTTGTTCTTTGAACAATGACAAACTCTCTCCCATAAAAGCACATTATCCACAAGGTGCGGTATCATTGCCCATAGTTGTCCCGCCTCTAGGGTAAAAAATGAAGATTTTTCTTATCCCAGCACAGATAATGCCTTCTCTAGGTGCTATGATGGTTGACTCATGGCGTACTCCTCAATCTCTTCCTCTACCCTTAACATTTGGGTGTTGTAGACTCATTCTCTCTAATGCCCCACATGAACCACAAAAGTCCTTTAAAACTAGGGGTTCAACCACCCTGAGTTGCTGAATATTCTTAGTTGGAACAATTGCCTCCTCCTTTAGATCAAGATCATCTGAGGCCATTAAGTAAACTATAGATTCCAAGAAAATTGATAGCTGAAAAATGAAAATTCAGCTTCAACCACATTTTCTAACTGATACTCTTTCTGATCACGTGGTGGCATTTTGGACTACGAGCCAATGAGTACCGTTGCTTGCAGAGGACCCGCAGTGCGAGGTGAGATTCAGAGATATCATATTGAATGAGATGGTGGATATCGACAACAATAGCATCATTGGAGAGCTCGATGTAGGCTACGAGACGCCTCATAAGGCTATGGGCCATGGCCTTAAAGAGATAACGAGGGAAAATCAATCTGTTGGGAAAGAAAAATCCTAGCAATAATAGTGAGGGAACAAAATGTACACGCCATGAGGGAAGAAATGAAGAGCTGGGAAAATATGTGTTTGTTTCTCGAGAAAGTGTAAGAAAAGAAATGAATCTAAGTCATCCCCTTTCTCATATGCCGGAAAATCGCTTGAGGAGATGAGAAGTAGAGACAGGAAAAAGAAACACCACCTGGGTCAAACTCCCATATGGTGCACAGGAAATCAAGGATGCCATCATCATTGCCGTTGGTGCCGAGAATGGTCCCAATCGCTGGTTCCACTCCATTTCTGGCTATGGTTTGATTATGGCTAATTACAATTTTTGGAAAGGAAGGAAAAGGAAGAATAGAGGAATTTTTTGGAATAAGAAATCTCGTTGGGATCGACTTCCCCTTTTGTTTTCATTATCGTTGTGTGTTCTTCATCTTCTTGCAACGCAAAAAGTTGGTGTTCCAGATAGGTTAAATCTTTGTTGAAGTTGTTCCTGAAATCTTCCAAGTTGTTCTTGGTATCTTTGAATGTCTATAGAATAACTTCTAATCGTTGCTGTGATTGTTTCACCGGCTCCTTAATTTTGAGTAATGCTAAGAGAATTTCATCTATTTACATAGATTGAAAGCACAGAAATTGGTATCTCTTTGATACCAATTGTAACACTCCCAACAGATTGATAATGGCTAAAATAAAATATCTCACTATGAGGGTGAGAAAATCTCCAAAAAATTCAAAAGGAAGAAGAGTAAGGCATAAAGAAAAGTTTCTATTAATTTATGGATGATGAACATAGTGTTCCCTTGCCTCATATATAAACAAGAGGACCCCTACATGGGCCTAGGCCAACAAAACTAAAAGCATACAAAAGAAATAAACTAAAGGTCCAAGCCCATAACTTGCTATCTTATAGTCCAGATGACATGTTGGACTGAAATAAAAAGAAAGACTAATGAATTTAAACGGGCTCATGGCCAACAACATATAAATCAAACCCAGTCGACTGAGGCCCAATGATTTGTTCTTTGAGCTGTGACACGTGCCTGCCAAAAGCCCACTATGTTTTACTAGTTTATTTTTTATCCTCTAAATTTGTCTTCCTTGCTTTGGGAAAGTTGTGTAGGAAGTGAACCAATAAAGTTGTCTAATTAGCAAGTGGCGTTGTCACATGCATAGGGTTGCAATTGCCCCCTTGTTGAGATTCCTTCACAAAATTATATATAAAAAATATTTTATATAATATTAAAAATTAATTATTATATATATATATATATTCCTAACTGGTCCGGTCTCGAAAAGCATGGAACGGAAACCATATCGGGTCTGGGTTGACTTTGACAATATAGGAACAGGGCGTGGACCAACTGGTCTGGTCTAGTCTGATCCTCCAGTTTTCCGATTAAAACTTTCACCCCTAGCGTTGACATGTGAGAAGAAGAGGTAGTTAAAATTAATCAATAATATAAAGAAGACCTAAATAAATACGAGAATGGAGCTTTGAACATATATTATATCACGTCAACACTACTATAAAAAAATCACAAAATAAGTTTAAAATTACATATTTTCAATTCTTTTTCTTTAAAAATGAAAAATAAATGGCAGAGGATCTAACAATTATTCTACTCCAAGTCTTTTTCTATTCTCTATTTAACAAAATGATTAGACATTGTTTTTTAGAGTTCAAAGTCAGGTCATCTGCTTTGATATCATGTGAAATTACCACTTCTCCTAGAAGCTTAAATTGATGAAAAAAGTTAGATTTAATTATTTGTATTATGTTTTTAACATACTAGAACACTTTTCACAAAATAATATTGGCTACATCCACTATCTACCTTATTAGAGTTAAGTGCTTAGGAATTAGTCCCTTTTCAAATACCTACATCAAGGTAATTAAGGGTGACACTTTTGAAACCCTTCCTACTAATTTTAACATGCTTCTTTTGTATTTTAGTTAAACTAAAAGTTGTCAAGGGATCAGAGGGTTGAACATTCAGATTGGTAGCCTAATTTCATTCTTCAGGTAAGTTAAAAAGCAACTCGACTTATGTGGGTTAGACAACCTATGTTATCTATTGGATAAGGCCTCAAATTCCACCTTATACTCTTCAACAAAGTGTTTGTTTGGCTCATCCTTGTAAGGGCTTCTATGGGATCATCGTATGAATTAGGGCCAAACCTGATTAGGAAGACCTTAACAAAGAAATCACAGTCTGTAATGGATCATAATTCTTCTAGGTCTTGAAACCACACCATTGTCTTCCTTCCACCACCATTGCCTTTCCTTCCATGTGGAAGGAAGACAATCTCATCTTGTGGTAAAGCAGTGTCTTGTGGAATTAAAAAAAAAACGGGTTAGCCTTGTAAAGCCAAACCAAATCACATTGAAAGGAAGGGAAGTCAATCCTTATTGACCTGAAAAAAATATCTCCATTGACCTCACCATACCCTTCTACTCAATGTTGAATCCTAGATAAAGACTCTCCATGCTAGTGCCCCTAATTTTTCTTTTGCAGTTCCAACGTAAAGGCTACCAGTTGCTGAACTACCGAGTCCGATTGATTGCCTCTTGACTGCTAGCATCTCAGTTTCCAGTATTTTCAACTGAGATTCAGTCACCTTCTTGAACACATTCAGCCCATCTTGCAGTTGATTGGTGCATGTGCCTTTTACCATGGTGATGAGAAGCAGTTGTAAAGGATGACCAACTCTGTTACCAAGTTGTTACATGTTGGATCTAATGAAGCAATTGCTAGGCTCACTTCAAGGGTAAGTAACCTCTAGAAGAATGTAGAGAGAAATTGAGAGAATTGTATTGTATTTTGCATAAAGAGGAAATCCTGTATCACCCCCTTCATTTAGGTTAGGAATGTCTCGTATATACATACGTAAAAAAAGCCGAGCAAGAGACTTGCATAATTAATTAAAATAATAATTATCCCATAAAATATATTTTAAAAATAAACCATGTCTAAAACATAATCATTTCAAAATTCCCAAATGAACTAAATAGAAAAGATAATCATAAATAAAAATCAAAAGTTCATCCGTTTGCTCCTAAGTTTGGCCCGCTTGCTCGTGATCCTCAATCTCCTCACCTGGGTGGGTAGAACATGAAATAAAACTAAAATGAGTTGAAGACTAACTAATAAACTCATCACAATGTAAACATAATAAACGTAAAGGTTTTACATAAAATTTTCATGTTGAGAGAATAAAATTCATGACATTTCATATTGATGCTCATCCTATGCATAACTTGTTTTGATTTATCTGAATTAATTGATTGATTTGTGTGTAAGATTGTGTACCAACCCCACCTGTTTTAATTTAAGTATGTTCCATCTGAGGACAAGATGTCTTTTAGAGAGGGAGATTTGTAAATGTCACGATTTTAATTAAGGTTTTTGAATTATTTTTATTTTTTATAATTCTTAGTAGAAAAATTTTATACTCATATTACCATCTCACTTTCATCCCATTAAATATGATGTGTCACATTTATCACCATTGAATGATCATTTATTGCATGCTTCTTTATCATCCAATGGTGATGAATATGTCACATCTTACTTAGTAGGATAAAAGTATGGTGTATAGCATTACTTTTCTTAATATCATCATTATTACTTATTTTTATTTCCTAATATATGCCTTAAAAATTTAAAATCTTGAGACTTTACGCCGCTCCTTCATTCCCTCTTGGACATTCTCCACTACTTGGAACATTAAAATGTCAACGAAGTGCAGGAGCCGAAACCCTCAGTTTATATCTCATCTCTTCTCCGTAAGTTTTACACATTATTCCGCAGCAACCTTCAACCAGAGCCATAAATCCCCATCTCTCTCTCTTTGCGTCTCTGTTATCAGTTTAATAGCACCAAGCAAAATCTTTCCCATTCTTAGAATTTTGCCACCACAAATAGGGAAGTTAGAATATCATTTGGTGACTTAGAAACTACTGACCGGTCAACTCCAGTACTCTCATGCTATTCTGGTGAGCCACAACAGTCGATTACTCTTTTTCTCCCTCTACTCTCTTTCTTTTCTTTTTGGTTTACCGTCATTGAACCTTATCTTCATCTCAGTTCTTCTCCAATGTGCCACAAAAGAGATCCCATAGCAGCTCAACCACCCAGATCCACCACACACGATATCCCTTTCTTCTTCGTAAGCACAACCAAGATCTATATTTTTTTTTCTTGTCGATTTTGTTGGGAAACACCACCATCTTTTTGACCTAACTCTGGTTGCTCTATCACCCCAGAAGCTTGTGCTACCATTGACCCAGCCAACCCCGTCACACGGCTCCTTGCTTCTCAATGAGTCTGTCGCATAGTGAGCTTTCAAGCCTCTCGTTCTCGGTCTGATGTTACTTAATGAAAATACTCTATTTGTGTGTGCAAACGAGTACATAGATTTCTTTTGTGTTAAAATACATTAGCATCCATGTGTTAAATTTAGGTTAGTGCCCTTAGTGTAAAGCTAAAACCTAAGTTTCGATATTCCCTAGTTTTTTAAGAAGAATAATTTTGTATGCAATCCCAATTCGGGGACTACATGCACAGTCCAAAAATGAATCATTTCATTCATCATAAATGCAACAATTCATTTCATTGCTCAAAGGGAAGAGATCCGGACTTCTAAAACCCATTCCCCCTTCTCCCTTATCAACTGAAATTTGAACCCCTTTGAAACTCTTTTTCTAAAACCCTTCCCCCTCCGTACTGATTAAGCTTCAGCCATCATTGTCCAATTAATCTTCAAGCTTGCAGTCGATGTTTACTGTTGAGTTCCATCCTACGAGCGCTTGAGACACCCATTTCAAGATCTCCCAAATCTGAAACCCCTTCCTCCCGAGTTCGTCTATGCCCTTCCTTCAAAGCCATAACTTCATCTCTTTCATGTGATAGTTATGGCTTTGAAGGAAGGGCATAGACGAACTCGGGAGGAAGGGGTTTCAAATTTGGGAGTTTTGTTGTTGGGTTTTATACTCTTTTTTGTTGATTTTGATACAATTTCTTCATAATGATATTTAGTTTATATTTTTGGATGTTGATAGTCGTAGCTGAGAGTATATGTTGCTAATTTAGAGCTTCTCGTGATTATTTCAGAGCTGGATGTTGTTAATTTATTTCAAAGCTATATGTTGCTAATTTATGTAAGAGCTGTATGTTGGTAGTTTAATTAAGAGATTGCTAATTTATAGCTTCTTGTGAAGCTTTTGTTCAAGTTAGTTGTTCTGACAATACATATGAAGTTATCACACATAGATATATAGCAATAGGATTGTTAATTTACAAGTTGTTATTTTGCCCCCCTTGTGTTCTCAAATGTATTTGTTNCTCCCAAATTTGAAACCCTTCCTCCCGAGTTCGTCTATGCCCTTCCTTCAAAGCCATAACTTCATCTCTTTCATGTGATAGTTATGGCTTTGAAGGAAGGGCATACTACTATCATCTCAGTTTCCAATATTTTCAGCTGAGATTCAGTCACCTTCTTGAACACATTCAGCCCATCTTGCAGTTGATTGGTGCATGTGCCTTTTGCCATGGTGATGAGAAGCAGTTGTAAAGGATGACCAGCTCTGTTACCAAGTTGTTACATGTTGGATATAATGAAGCAATTGCTAAGCCCACTTCAAGGCTAAGTAACCTCTAGAAGAATGCAGAGAGAAATTGAGAGAATCGTATTGTATTTTGCATAAAGAGGAAATCATGTATCACCCCTTTTATTTAGGTTAGGAATGTCTCGTATATACATACGTAAATAAAGCCGAGCAAGAGACTTGCATAATTAATTAAAATAATAATTATCCCATAAAAGATATTTTAACAATAAACCATGTCTAAAACATAATCATTTCAAAATTCCCAAATGAACTAAATAGAAAAGATAATCATAAATAAAAATCAAAGGTTCATCTGTCTGCTCCTAAGTTTGGCCCGCTTGCTCGTGATCCTTAGTCTCCTCACCTGGGTGGCTAGAACATGAAATAAAACTAAAATGAGTTGAAGACTAAGTAATAAACTCCTCACAATGTAAACATAATAAACATAAAGGTTTTACATAAAATTTTCATGCTGAGAGAATAAAACTCATGACATTTCATACTGATGCTCATGCTATGTATAACTTGTTTTGATTTATTTGAATTAATTGATTGATTTGACTGGCCAGCACATTTAACTTTGTGTGTAAAATTGTGTACCAACCCCACCTGTTTTAATTTAAGTATGTTCCATTGGAGGACAAGATGTCTTTTAGAGAGGGAGATTTGTAAATGTCATGATTTTAATTAAGGTTTTTGAATTATTTTTATTTTTTATAATTCTTAGTAGAAAAATTTTATACATCATACTACCATCCCACTTTCATCCCATTAAATATGACGTGTCACATTTATTACCATTGAATGATCATTTATTGCATGCTTCTTTATCATCTAATGGTGATGAATGTGTTACATTTTACTTAGTAGGATAAAAGTGTGGTGTATAGCATTACTCTTCTTAATATCATCATTATTACTTATTTTTATTTCCTAATATATGCCTTAAAAATTTAAAATCTTGAGACTTTACGCCGCTCCTTCATTCCCTCTTGGACATTCTCCACTACTTGGAACATTAAAATGTCAACGAAGTGCAGGAGCCGAAACCCTCAGTTTATATCTCATCTCTTCTCCGTAAGTTTTACACATTATTCCGCAGCAACCTTCAACCAGAGCCATAAATCCCCATCTCTCTCTCTTTGCGTCTCTGTTATCAGTTTAATAGCACCAAGCAAAATCTTTCCCATTCTTAGAATTTTGCCACCACAAATAGGGAAGTTAGAATATCATTTGGTGACTTAGAAACTACTGACCGGTCAACTCCAGTACTCTCATGCTATTCTGGTGAGCCACAACAGTCGATTACTCTTTTTCTCCCTCTACTCTCTTTCTTTTCTTTTTGGTTTACCGTCATTGAACCTTATCTTCATCTCAGTTCTTCTCCAATGTGCCACAAAAGAGATCCCATAGCAGCTCAACCAACCAGATCCACCACACACAATGTCCCTTTCTTCTTCATAAGCACAACCAAGATCTATATTTTTTTTTCTTGTCAATTTTGTTATGAAACACCACCATCTTTTTTACCTTGCTTCTCAATGAGTCTGTTGCATAGTGAGCTTTCAAGCCTCTCGTTCTCGGTCTGATGTTACTTAATGAAAACACTCTATTTGTGTGTGCAAACGAGTACATAGATTGCTTTTGTGTTAAAATACATTAGCATCCATGTGTTAAATTTAGGTTAGTGCCCTTAGTGTAAAGCTAAAACCTAAGTTTCGATATTCCCTAGTTTTTTAAGAAGAATAATTTTGTATGCAATCCCAATTCGGGGACTACATGCACAGTCCAAAAATGAATCATTTCATTCATCATAAATGCAACAATTCATTTCATTGCTCAAAGGGAAGAGATCCGGACTTCTAAAACCCATTCCCCCTTCTCCCTTATCAACTGAAATTTGAACCCCTTTGAAACTCTTTTGGTCGGGTGTAAGTTTCCTTTTTACACCCACAAGTGAAAAGCAAACACTATGCACTTATTGAAATTACATTGTATATGCACGCAGGTAAACCCCTCTTTCTTTTCCCTCTTTCCTTTTCTCTCTTTCCTCTTCTCCCCCGTAGCCTTTCTTCTTCCCCAAGTTTCTTCTTCTCCTCTCCGATTCGAACCCAGCTTATTCCCAAAGCCCTTATTCTCCTCTCCTCTCCTCTCCGATTTGAGCCCATCATCTTCCCCTTAAAGAAAATGGTAAATATATTGGTCATGAACCAAAAACACAAAATCGTGTCTGTGTAAAAAGAGAACTTGAAAATCACTCTGACTCACTAGAGTAAGAATTTCATGTTTGGAATCCGCATACTTTGCAGGCATCAAAATCTGGTACTTTTATGGACCTCTGGTGAACTTGTCATCACTGTATTCCCATCTTTTCCTGGTTCTCCAACTCGTTGTTGTGCTCATAATATTCCATTGTTTGATTGATCAAGTTTTGGAGTAGAGATTAGAGAAAATACTGAAGGATAATGTGAGAGACCATGATTCCTTCTCTGAGTTGATGACCCTCTGGGGAAACGTTCAGAATATTCTATTGAATAAGAAACAAGTTTTTATTTTTTTTACCACGGCCCTTGGCTTTGATGTTGTTCTTCGTTGTTCTTGCAACAAAATACATTATGTTTTGTGTAGAAGAAACCGAAGTAAGAACCTCAGAACCTCTGTCTCGTGCCAGGAAAAGTAAATTAGTAACACCTAGGGTTTAGATTTCATGGATCTTTCTTATATGATGAAGCTATCCAGTGGAGATGGAAGGTCGCAGGGGCAAAAAATATTGTGAGAAAACAGATGCCAGCCATGCCCTTTAAGTTACCTATATGCTGATGTAACTTGAAATATGTTGGGATGCCTATGTGGCTATTCATGATTGGCGAGTGTGAAAACAAAATTCACACTGGACCGGCTGGGAGCGCAAACCTTATTACTTATAGCCAATGTCCAGTGTCTGTTACTTTAATCCAATGTTATAGAGTTTCGGCCCACATTTCCAAGGGCTTGTAAAGCCCATTAAGAGTATGTATATTATTTTCATTAGATATATAGACCGGTAGCTCTCCTATGCTCTCACTAGAGTTTTTTACGAGGGAAGGACATATAACTTTTTCACATAAGAGGGTTTGTAATACCCCCTTCTTTTGGATTAGAAATGTCTCGTACATATGTAAATTAAGTCAGGCAAGAGACTTGCATAATTAAATAAAATAATATTTATCTCATTAAAAAGTTTTTAAAAATAAACCATATCTAAAAACTAATCATATCAAAGTTTCCAAACCAAGTGGAAAATATAATCATAAATAAAAATCAAAGGTTCATCATCTGCTCCTAAGTTTGGGCCACCTGTTTGTAATGCTCATCCTCCTCATCTAGGTGGTTAAAACATGAAATGAAACTAAAATAAGTTGAAAACTTAGCAAGAAACTCATCACAATGTAAAATAATAATATATTTTCATAATAAGTCAAAAACATAATAAAGCTTTACATAAAATTTTTATGCCGAGAGAATAAAATTCATGACATTTCATATTGATACTCATGCTTTGTATGATTTGTTTTAATTTATCTGAATTAACTGACTAGTTTAATTTATCTGGCTGACCAATACATTTAACTTTGTGTGCAAAGTTATGCATTGGCCCTATATCTCACAGCCGCAAGAGGAGTCGCTGAGTAGTATTCCGGCATACTACAGTAGATTATGCTTAGGGTCGTGGCTTGCATATCCACCCATGAAACTGAATGACTATGTTATTAAACTGTTCTGAAACTTACCTTGCACTTGAAGTTAAGAAAGTTTACGTATCTTATGCGACATGAAATGCATGATGTACATTTATATAATTGTAAAATACTAAATCTAGAAATGATGCGGAAAAGTTTATATGTTCATATGTTATGATAAATGACATGCTTGCATATCATGAAGACATTCATGGGATAAAAAAAGTGGCTATCAAAGTATAGGGTTTAATAATAATCTACCTAACTAATTAATGTGTCATTCTAATATTCTCTTTGTAACACGTCACATAAAAGAAGTATTATACGTTACTAAAAATTCTAGAAAAGCGTATCATGATTTCTATTTAATAATTAAAAACATACTATGGAGAATAATAATTTTTAATAATTACTCTGTTACATACTAAAATAAATATTAATATTATTTTAAATTCAAATAATTTATCTATTCTTCTAAATCATAACTTAGTAGAAATTTATATTAAAATCTATCAAAACAATTAGTGGAAAATCATGAAGTTAAACAATTTAAAATGTTTGAAATAAACTTTAACATATTATTATTTATTACTGAAATTAGTTGTAAAATACTTAATAATCTAATTTAAGTTTCTACGTATTTTTCTCTGTATAAATATAAGATAAACTAACCCACTTAAAAATAGTTTTTGAGATAATTAATTTAAGCCTATTGAAATCCAAATTGGAATTGAAAATAAGCCCACTAAACAAAGCCCATACAGTTCAAACCATTTAAAAATTCAGGGTTACTTTAGTAATAACATAAAATTTGAAGGGTATTAACAAAAAGGTAAAAAAGAATAAAAGGTATCCATGACACGTAGAGGTGGGCAACAGGGCCTTGCACCCCACTACTCCGCCCTCACCGCCCCACCCTCGCATGGTGGGGCAGGCAACCCTGCCAGCCCATGCAAGGGCGAGGGTGGGTTGATGCCCACACCCTACACATTAATTGTTTCTCCTATTTATTATTACAAAAAGACTGTGTGTGAAAGAACTAGAACTCATGAATGTTTTTTGTTATGAACATAAATGTGGATGTTTGGATGGAAAAAAAATAGCAAAAGTACATATAACCAAACTTGTTAAATCTTGAGTACTGATGACTTTTGAAAAAAGTTGTATAGTCCTTATCGTCAAAAAAATTTTCATAGTTACATTCCATATATTGGTAGACTTTGAATTCTAATGAATATTGAAATATACTTGGGATATGATCTCTAAAGTAATTGACTTATTGGGAATACATTTTTACATAATAAAGAAGGATCATAAAAACTAGATGGGGGAAAGGGAAGAAAGCGCATCTCCAAGACCTACCAGCACTGTTGCAATTCCTGCCAACATTGCTACATGCACTCAGGTATTCTTCATCCTATCTGACATCATTTTATTGGTTTCATTTTTTATTTTGCTTTAAATAACTTATTGATTTTATTTCAGGAAATATCAAGACCATTATATCCAAATTGGTCAGCATATAGCTATATACATAGTTACCATGGCACTATGCCACCTACATATTCTCTACTGTTGGGTTCGCATCCAAATGGAGAAATGGTTTGATAAATTTATTTATCAAAGTTTTTTTGTGTTCGAATGGACGTGTCTATGTTATATTTATTATTTAATATTGTAAATTGTAACAACCAATGGGAGTCCTATTGGACCACAAACCTCATATCTTGGTGGATTGCCAATTCACTATTTGGGATGTTCAAGTAATCAAAAGAATGAGGTGGTTGAACCCACCTCATCTTCTAGGTGATCATTGTTTTCTTATGAAAGCAGTATTTATCCAGATACCCCAATTGTGAGAGAAAACATGTAGATGAGGGCACTATAACTACTTTACTTGTGTATGTCGAGAATACTAATGAGGAAATACCAGTATTAGAGCCAACATTAGGGAATGCTAATAAAGATGTATTAGAGCCAATGCTAGGGAATCCTAATGAGGAGGTATCAGAGCCAATACTGGGGAATGCTAATGAAGAAGTTTTAGAGCCAACACTGGGCTCTAATGCTGATAAGGAGGTGTTAGAGCCAATGCTAGGGAATGACGATGAGTAGGTTTTAAAGCCAACGAATAGGATGTTTTTTTAAATTGAGCAGGAACTCATCGAGTACTATAAGAAATATGGAAAACAGGTTGGGTTTGGAATAATGATTCAATGAAAAGGGAACATGATGGGAGTATTAGATATGTAACACTTGGTTGTGCTCGTGGTGGTAAGTCAAGGAATCTTACTACTAATCTAGCTAGACCATGTCCGACAATGAATACTAATTGTAAGGTGAAGATTAATGCAATCTTGGTTGGTGTGGTCTTGTGCATAAATACTATTGAGAATAAACACAACCATGGTAAGTTCAAAAAATGCAAGATTTTTTAAATGTAATCGAGCTATTAATGATTTTGTCAAGAGGCAGTTAGACATTAATGACAAGGCAGGCATAGATATGGCTAAAAGTTTTGATTCATTGGCTGCCGAGGCTAGTGGATTCGAAAATCTTCTATTTATTAAGAAAGAAGCACGAAATTTTATTGACAAGACCTGATACCTTAGACTTGGCAAATGAGGTACTGATGCACTTCGTGGGTATATTGATGGTGTATTTGCTACGATGATGTATTTGATGTTATATTTTCAAATCAGTGGATGAATTGTATGACTATAAATGTGAAATTCTCTTCCTTTGCATTATGGAGTTTTTCCTCTCTCTTTTGTAGTTCTTCCTCTCTCTGTTGGAGTTCTTTTTATCTGGCAACTGAACTTTCATTGTTTTATTCAAAATTTACCCATAAAAGATAGTTGCAATATGGCTTTTCTTGCTGTAAACAACTTGTAAAAATCATTGTAGGAATTAAATTGAGACATGTACTTCAACAATATAGGAAATTAAAAGTACATTAAGAAGAGTTGTTAGTAATAACCTCCTTATTGTACTTGGGATAAGCAAAAAAAGGTTGTCTTGGATTTTTTGAGGTGTTCGCAAATTTGAGACGCGCTATCAACCCACATAAACATTTTGGAGCATTTTTGAATAATGATAAACTAAAGAAGATGATGAATGTAATTGCAATGAAGACATTACAATCAGCAACGCAAACACCCCTCAAACAAGTAATGGTAGGCATTAAGCCATTCCCTCAAAATTGTCTTATCTACTACCTAGTAACTCTCCAACTTAAAGAATCTCAAAAGGAACTAAGTTCCATTGTGAACACTATCCTAGTTGGTCTATAAAGACCATCTGGCAACCAACAAATTGGGTGAATAAACATATGTTACAACTATTCTATTCAAGATAAAGCTAGACAAACAAGCTTCATCTCATTAAGCACCCAATGCTCGAGATGATGTTAGATAAAGCCAGACAAACAAGCTCCATCTCATCAAGCATCCAACATTGAGTTGTTGTTAGGAAATTAATGTCCTACACACTATAGCTTCAAACGAGGGCCAAGAAATGGATACAGTATCTCCTTTGAGGATGTTTCATTGGCATGAACAAGAGTAACTTCGAAATGCATTGAGACTATCAATAACAAATACATTTGAGAACACAAGGGGGGCAAAATAACAACTTGTAAATTAACAATCCTATTGCTATGTATCTATGTGTGATAACTTCATATGTATTGTCAGAACAACGAACTTGAACAAAAGCTTCACAAGAAGCTATAAATTAGCAACATATAGCTCTGAAATAAATTAACAACATCTAGCTCTGAAATATTCACGAGAAGCTCTAAATTAGCAACATATACTCTCAGCTACGACTATCAACATCCAAAAATATATACTAAAGATTATTATGAAGAAATTATATCAAAATCAACAAAAAAGAGTATAAAACCCAACAACAAAACTCCCAACTACAGCTATCAATTAAGAACACAAGGAAATATTCAATAACTACTAGAAGCAAAACCAACCCCACACATAGCAATGTAAAAACAATCTCAAAACCTTTGGCACAATGGAGACTTGCTTAGGGCTCAAACGAAGGGGGACTATCACATGAAAGGGATGAAGTTATGGCTTTGAAGGAAGGGCATAGACGAACTCGGGAGGAAGGAGTTTCAAATTTGGGAGATCTTGAAATGGGTGTCTCAAGCGCTCATAGGATGGAGCTCAATAGTAAACATTGACTGCAAGCTTGAAGTATAATTGGACAATGATGGCTGAAGCTCCATCGGTACGGAGGGGGAAGGGGTTTTGGCAGAAGAGTTTCAAAGGGGTTCGGATTTCNTATGCCCTTCCTTCAAAGCCATAACTTCATCCCTTTCATGTGATAGTCCCCCTTCGTTTGAGCCCTAAGCAAGTCTCCATTGTGCCAAAGGTTTTGAGATTGTTTTTACATTGCTATGTGTGGGGTTGGTTTTGCTTCTAGTAGTTATTGAATATTTCCTTGTGTTCTTAATTGATAGCTGTAGTTGGGAGTTTTGTTGTTGGGTTTTATACTCTTTTTTGTTGATTTTGATATAATTTCTTCATAATAATCTTTAGTATATATTTTTGGATGTTGATAGTCGTAGCTGAGAGTATATGTTGCTAATTTAGAGCTTCTCGTGAATATTTCAGAGCTAGATGTTGTTAATTTATTTCAGAGCTATATGTTGCTAATTTATAGCTTCTTGTGAAGCTTTTGTTCAAGTTCGTTGTTCTGACAATACATATGAAGTTATCACACATAGATACATAGCAATAGGATTGTTAATTTACAAGTTGTTATTTTGCCCCCCTTGTGTTCTCAAATGTATTTGTTATTGATAGTCTCAATGCATTTCGAAGTTACTCTTGTTCATGCCAATGAAACATCCTCAAAGGAGATACTGTATCCATTTCTTGGCCCTCGTTCGAAGCTACAGTGTGTAGGACATTAATTTCCTAACAACAGCTCAAATGTTGGATGCTTGATGAGATGAAGCGTGTTTGTCTGGCTTTATCTAACATCATCTCGAACGTTGGGTGCTTAATGAGATGAAGCTTGTTTGTCTAGCTTTATCTTGAATAGAATATTTGTAACATATGTTTACTCACCCAATCTGTTGGTTGCCAGATGGTCTTTATAGACCAACTAGGATAGTGTTCACAATGGAACTTAGTTCCTTTTGAGATTCTTTAAGTTGGAGAGTTACTAGGTAGTAGATAAGACAATTTTGAGGGAATGGCTTAATGCCTACCATTACTTGTTTGAGGGGTGTTTGCGTTGCTGATTGTAATGTCTTCATTGCAATTACATTCATCATCTTCTTTAGTTTATCATTATTCAAAAATGCTCCAAAATGTTTATGTGGGTTGATAGCGCGTCTCAAATTTGCGAACACCTCAAAAAATCCAAGACAACCTTTTTTTGCTTATCCCAAGTACAATAAGGAGGTTATTACTAACAACTCTTCTTAATGTACTTTTAATTTCCTATATTGTTGAAGTACATGTCTCAATTTAATTCCTACAATGATTTTTACAAGCTGTTTACAGCAAGAAAAACCATATTGCAACTATCTTTTATGAATAAATTTTGAATAAAACAATGAAAGTCCAGTTGCCAGATAAAGAGAACTCCAGCAGAGAGAAGAAGAACTACAAAAGAGAGAGGAAAAACTCCATAATGCAAAGGAAGTGAATTTCACATTTATAGTCATACAATTCATCCACTAATCTGAAAATATAACATCAAATACATCATCGTAGCAAATACACTATCAATATACCCACGAAGTGCATCAGCACCTCCTTTGCCAGAACCTTATCTTCATCTCAGTTCTTCTCCAATGTGCCACAAAAGAGATCCCATAGCAGCTCAACCACCCAGATCCACCACACACGAATCCCTTTCTTCTTCATAAGCACAACCAAGATCTATATTTTTTTTTCTTGTCAATTTTGTTATGAAACACCACCATCTTTTTTACCTTGCTTCTCAATGAGTCTGTTGCATAGTGAGCTTTCAAGCCTCTCGTTCTCGGTCTGATGTTACTTAATGAAAACACTCTATTTGTGTGTGCAAACGAGTACATAGATTGCTTTTGTGTTAAAATACATTAGCATCCATGTGTTAAATTTAGGTTAGTGCCCTTAGTGTAAAGCTAAAACCTCGGTTTTGATATTCCCTAGTTTTTTCAAAAGAATAATTTTGTATGCAATCCCAATTCAGGGACTACATGCACAATCCAAAAATGAATCATTTCATTCATCATAAATGCAACGATTCATTTCATTGCTCAATGGGAAGAGAGCTGGACTTCTGAAACCCATTCCCCCTTCTCCCTTATCAACCGAAATCCGAACCCCTTTGAAACTCTTCTGCCAAAACCCCTTCCCCCTCCGTACCGATGGAGCTTCAGCCATCATTGTCCAATTATACTTCAAGCTTGCAGTCAATGTTTACTATTGAGCTCCATCCTATGAGCGCTTGAGACACCCATTTCAAGATCTCCCAAATTTGAAACTCCTTCCTCCCGAGTTCGTCTATGCCCTTCCTTCAAAGCCATAACTTCATCCCTTTCATGTGATAGTCCCCCTTCGTTTGAGCCCTAAGCAAGTCTCCATTGTGCCAAAGGTTTTGAGATTGTTTTTACATTGCTATGTGTGGGGTTGGTTTTGCTTCTAGTAGTTATTGAATATTTCCTTGTGTTCTTAATTGATAGCTGTAGTTGGGAGTTTTGTTGTTGGGTTTTATACTCTTTTTTGTTGATTTTGATATAATTTCTTCATAATAATCTTTAGTATATATTTTTGGATGTTGATAGTCGTAGCTGAGAGTATATGTTGCTAATTTAGAGCTTCTCGTGAATATTTCAGAGCTAGATGTTGTTAATTTATTTCAGAGCTATATGTTGCTAATTTATAGCTTCTTGTGAAGCTTTTGTTCAAGTTCGTTGTTCTGACAATACATATGAAGTTATCACACATAGATACATAGCAATAGGATTGTTAATTTACAAGTTGTTATTTTGCCCCCCTTGTGTTCTCAAATGTATTTGTTATTGATAGTCTCAATGCATTTCGAAGTTACTCTTGTTCATGCCAATGAAACATCCTCAAAGGAGATACTGTATCCATTTCTTGGCCCTCGTTTGAAGCTATAGTGTGTAGGACATTAATTTCCTAACAACAACTCAATGTTGGATGCTTGATGAGATGAGCTTGTTTGTCTGGCTTTATCTAACATCATCTCGAGCATTGGGTGCTTAATGAGATGAAGCTTGTTTGTCTAGCTTTATCTTGAATAGAATAGTTGTAACATATGTTTATTCACCCAATTTGTTGGTTGCCAGATGGTCTTTATAGACCAACTAGGATAGTGTTCACAATGGAACTTAGTTCCTTTTGAGATTCTTTAAGTTGGAGAGTTACTAGGTAGTAGATAAGACAATTTTGAGGGAATGGCTTAATGCCTACCATTACTTGTTTGAGGGGTGTTTGCGTTGCTGATTGTAATGTCTTCATTGCAATTACATTCATCATCTTCTTTAGTTTATCATTATTCAAAAATGCTCCAAAATGTTTATGTGGGTTGATAGCGCGTCTCAAATTTGCGAACACCTCAAAAAATCCAAGACAACCTTTTTTTGCTTATCCCAAGTACAATAAGGAGGTTATTACTAACAACTCTTCTTAATGTACTTTTAATTTCCTATATTGTTGAAGTACATGTCTCAATTTAATTCCTACAATGATTTTTACAAGTGTTTACAGCAAGAAAACCATATTGCAACTATCTTTTATGGTAAATTTTGAATAAAACAATGAAAGTCCAGTTGCCAGATAAAAAGAACTCCAACAGAGAGAGAAGAACTACAAAAGAGAGAGGAAAAACTCCATAATGCAAAGGAAGAGAATTTCACATTTATAGTCATACAATTCATCCACTGATTTGAAAATATAACATCAAATACATCATCGTAGCAAATACACCATCAATATACCCACGAAGTGCATCAGTACCTCATTTGCCAAGTCTAAGGTATCAGGTCTTGTCAATAAAATTTCGTGCTTCTTTCTTAATAAATAGAAGATTTTCGAATCCACTAGCCTCGGCAGCCAATGAATCAAAACTTTTAGCCATATCTATGCCTGCCTTGTCATTAATGTCTAACTGCCTCTTGACAAAATCATTAATAGCTCGATTACATTTAAAAAATCTTGCATTTTTTGAACTTACCATGGTTGTGTTTATTCTCAATAGTATTTATGCACAAGACCACACCAACCAAGATTGCATTAATCTTCACCTTACAATTAGTATTCATTGTCGGACATGGTCTAGCTAGATTAGTAGTAAGATTCCTTGACTTACCACCACGAGCACAACCAAGTGTTACATATCTAATACTCCCATCATGTTCCCTTTTCATTGAATCATTATTCCAAACCCAACCTGTTTTCCATATTTCTTATAGTACTCGATGAGTTCCTGCTCAATTTAAAAAAACATCCTATTCGTTGGCTTTAAAACCTACTCATCGTCATTCCCTAGCATTGGCTCTAACACCTCCTTATCAGCATTAGAGCCCAGTGTTGGCTCTAAAACTTCTTCATTAGCATTCCCCAGTATTGGCTCTGATACCTCCTCATTAGGATTCCCTAGCATTGGCTCTAATACATCTTTATTAGCATTCCCTAATGTTGGCTCTAATACTGGTATTTCCTCATTAGTATTCTCGACATACACAAGTAAAGTAGTTATAGTGCCCTCATCTACATGTTTTCTCTCACAATTGGGGTATCTGGATAAATACTGCTTTCATAAGAAAACAATGATCACCTAGAAGATGAGGTGGGTTCAACCACCTCATTCTTTTGATTACTTGAACATCCCAAATAGAGAATTGGCAATCCACCAAGATATGAGGTTTGTGGTCCAATAGGACTCCCATTGGTTGTTACAATTTACAATATTAAATAATAAATATAACATAGACACGTCCATTCGAACACAAAAAAACTTTGATAAATAAATTTATCAAACCATTTCTCCATTTGGATGCGAACCCAACAGTAGAGAATATGTAGGTGGCATAGTGCCATGGTAACTATGTATATAGCTATATGCTGACCAATTTGGATATAATGGTCTTGATATTTCCTGAAATAAAATCAATAAGTTATTTAAAGCAAAATAAAAAATGAAACCAATAAAATGATGTCAGATAGGATGAAGAATACCTGAGTGCATGTAGCAATGTTGGCAGGAATTGCAACAGTGCTGGTAGGTCTTGGAGATGCGCTTTCTTCCCTTTCCCCCATCTAGTTTTTATGATCCTTCTTTATTATGTAAAAATGTATTCCCAATAAGTCAATTACTTTAGAGATCATATCCCAAGTATATTTCAATATTCATTAGAATTCAAAGTCTACCAATATATGGAATGTGACTATGAAAAATTTTTTGACGATAAGGACTATACAACTTTTTTCAAAAGTCATCAGTACTCAAGATTTAACAAGTTTGGTTATATGTACTTTTGCTATTTTTTTTCCATCCAAACATCCACATTTATGTTCATAACAAAAAACATTCATGAGTTCTAGTTCTTTCACACACAGTCTTTTTGTAATAATAAATAGGAGAAACAATTAATGTGTAGGGTGTGGGCATCAACCCACCCTCGCCCTTGCATGGGCTGGCAGGGTTGCCTGCCCCACCATGCGAGGGTGGGGCGGTGAGGGCGGAGTAGTGGGGTGCAAGGCCCTGTTGCCCACCTCTACGTGTCATGGATACCTTTTATTCTTTTTTACCTTTTTGTTAATACCCTTCAAATTTTATGTTATTACTAAAGTAACCCTGAATTTTTAAATGGTTTGAACTGTATGGGCTTTGTTTAGTGGGCTTATTTTCAATTCCAATTTGGATTTCAATAGGCTTAAATTAATTATCTCATAAACTATTTTTAAGTGGGTTAGTTTATCTTATATTTATACAGAAAAATACGTAGAAACTTAAATTATATTATTAAGTATTTTACAACTAATTTAAGTAATAAATAATAATATGTTAAAGTTTATTTCAAACATTTTAAATTGTTTAACTTTATGATTTTCCACTAATTGTTTTGATAGATTTTAATATAAATTTCTACTAAGTTATGATTTTGAAGAATAGATAAATTATTTGAATTTAAAATAATATTAATATTTATTTTAGTATGTAACAGAGTAATTATTAAAAATTATTATTCTCCATAGTATGTTTTTAATTATTAAATAGAAATCATGATACGCTTTTCTAGAATTTTTAGTAACGTCTAATACTTCTTTTATGTGACGTGTTACAAAGAGAATATTAGAATGACACATTAATTAGTTAGGTAGATTATTATTAAACCCTATACTTTGATAGCCACTTTTTTTATCCCATGAATGTCTTCATGATATGCAAGCATGTCATTTATCATAACATATGAACATATAAACTTTTCCGCATCATTTCTAGATTTAGTATTTTACAATTATATAAATGTACATCATGCATTTCATGTCGCATAAGATACGTAAACTTTCTTAACTTCAAGTGCAAGGTAAGTTTCAGAACAGTTTAATAACATAGTCATTCAGTTTCATGGGTGGATATGCAAGCCACGACCCTAAGCATAATCTACTGTAGTATGCCGGAATACTACTCAGCGACTCCTCTTGCGGCTGTGAGATATAGGGCCAATGCATAACTTTGCACACAAAGTTAAATGTATTGGTCAGCCAGATAAATTAAACTAGTCAGTTAATTCAGATAAATTAAAACAAATCATACAAAGCATGAGTATCAATATGAAATGTCATGAATTTTATTCTCTCGGCATAAAAATTTTATGTAAAGCTTTATTATGTTTTTGACTTATTATGAAAAATTTATTATGTTTACATTGTGATGAGTTTCTTGCTAAGTTTTCAACTTATTTTAGTTTCATTTCATGTTTTAACCACCTAGATGAGGAGGATGAGCATTACAAACAGGTGGCCCAAACTTAGGAGCAGACTGATGAACCTTTGATTTTTATTTATGATTATATTTTCCACTTGGTTTGGAAACTTTGATATGATTAGTTTTTAGATATGGTTTATTTTTAAAAACTTTTTAATGAGATAAATATTATTTTATTTAATTATGCAAGTCTCTTGCCTGACTTAATTTACATATGTACGAGACATTCCTAATCCAAAAGAAGGGGGTATTACAAACCCTCTTATGTGAAAAAGTTATATGTCCTTCCCTCGTAAAAAACTCTAGTGAGAGCATAGGAGAGCTACCGGTCTATATATCTAATGAAAATAATATACATACTCTTAATGGGCTTTACAAGCCCTTGGAAATGTGGGCCGAAACTCTATAACATTGGATTAAAGTAACAGACACTGGACATTGGCTATAAGTAATAAGGTTTGCGCTCCCAGCCGGTCCAGTGTGAATTTTGTTTTCACACTCGCCAATCATGAATAGCCACATAGGCATCCCAACATATTTCAAGTTACATCAGCATATAGGTAACTTAAAGGGCATGGCTGGCATCTGTTTTCTCACAATATTTTTTGCCCCTGCGACCTTCCATCTCCACTGGATAGCTTCATCATACAAGAAAGATCCATGAAATCTAAACCCTAGTTGTTACTAATTTAATTTTCCTGACACGAGGCAGAGGTTCTGAGGTTCTTACTTCAGTTTCTTCTACACAAAACATAATGTATTTTGTTGCAAGAACATTGAAGAACAACATCAAAGCCAAGGGCCGTGGTAAAAATAAAAATAAAAAAACTTGTTTCTTATTCAATAGAATATTCCGAACGTTTCCCCAGAGGGTCATCAACTCAGAGAAGAAATCATGGTCTCTCACATTATCCTTTAGTATTTTCTCTAATTTCTACTCCAAAACTTGATCAATCAAACAATGGAATATTATGAGCACAACAACGAGTTGGAGAACCAGGAAAAGATGGGAATACAGTGATGACAAGTTCACACAGAGGTCCATAAAAGTACCAGATTTTGATGCCTACAAAGTATGCGGATTCCAAACATGAAATTCTTACTCTAGTGAGTCAGAGTGATTTTCAAGTTCTCTTTTTACACAGACAAGATTTTGTGTTTTTGGTTCATGACCAATATGTTTACCATTTTCTTTAAGGGGAAGATGATGGGCTCAAATCGGAGAGGAGAGGAGAGGAGAATAAGGGCTTTGGGAATAAGCTGGGTTTGAATCGGAGATGAGAAGAAGAAATTTGGGGAAGAAGAAAGGCTACAGGAGAGAAGAGGAAAGAGAGAAAATGAAAGAGGGAAAAAAAGAGGGGTTTACCTGCGTGCATATACAATGTAATTTCAATAAGTCGCATATGTGTTTGCTTTTCACTTGTGGGTGTAAAAAGGAATCTTACACCCGACCAGCTGTAAGGTTTTCTCAAGTAATAAACTTTGGACTTAAACAAAATAAACTTAAACAAGCGATAGCCTTCAGGCCCCCCACAAAACTCAGAAACTCCTTTAGCTAACTCAAGACCAACCCTTCTCTTCTTTTCTGTCAGACCACTTAGACCTTTCTTCGTTGTTGGCACCCTAGTTGCCTCCACCAACAAGTGGCTCCGGTGTATAACAGTGTGGAGACCTACTTCTCTATCAAGACACAACTCCTCGAAACACCACAAATAATAACTAATATTCCTAAACAACACATCAAATAAATAATACAATATCCAAATACCCAAAGATGTAAGCACTCAAACCAAACAAATGACAAATACCAAACCCAACCATATGCTAATTATTCAAACACCCCAAACACACATGCTAGAGAAAAAATAAATGTCATACAACACGTAAACAACGGGCAAAACTAAAATACACAAGCAAGCAAGACTCCCAAAGATGCACTCTAATTAACATGTTGAACACTCAATCAAATTAGATGCCAAATACCCCAAACACATAAGTTAAAAGTACAAACAGATGGTCCACATCATAAAGAGAGGGATGAATTATAGACGGCCTACAACATGCAAATGGTAAGAAGAGTCGAGACACAACCATCGCGTGTAAGCACCACCCAATTTGCACGTTTGAAAACAACCATGGACAGCCAAAGCTGCAGATACGCATAACCTAAAACAAGATCAAACAAAATAAACCAATCAGCAAAGAACAACTATCAACATGCAAGCAGATCGCAAGGACAAACAAAATAGAGAAAGGTGGAGTACGAAGTATAAAGAAAGGGGTGCCCTCTGGGGAATCGATAAGCAACATATGCCTGAGGGGGATCCCATGCTAGTGGACAGCGGATTAATTTGCTTCCCATATAAAGACTGAACGCATCAATGCTAAGCCTAGAAGTTGTACCAATTTTTACCCAAATGAAACTACAGGGCGCAAATTAGTTCCAAGGAAAAGGTAAGAAGAGGTCAACGTGTTGCAACGTCGGGCTGGAAGAGGGCAACAAAATCTCTTGCAATATAAAAAGTAGGGGCTGGTTTGGTAGGAGAAAAATGTCATGGGTTGAGGGCAGCTCGAGTTATGGAACAAAACAAGAGCTAACTATGTTGAAAAGGTGATTCAGCAGTTTAGGAAGGTTGGTTTCAGGGAAGTGGTAGTTAAAGTAGTTGAGTTGGGGAATGCTGCACTGTCATTTTGTGAATGAGAATTCTATACATCATACTATCATCCTACTTTCATCTCACTAAGAATGATGTAGCATATTTATCACCATTAAATGATCATTTATTGCATGTTTCTTTATCATCCAATATTGATAAATGAGGTACATCTTACTTAATAGGATGAAAATAGGATGAGAGTATGGTGTATATCATTACTAAATAAGGGAAAATTGTGTTTGTTGTGCAATGTTGTTTACATTTGTAGTTTGTAATGGAGAGTTGCTACAATGTGGTCTTGAGTTGCTTAAGTGATACGTTTTGTTTTGCCTTTAGCTTGTAATTGTAATACGCTGTCGTTTGGGAAGAATATATAGTCAAAGGAAAAAGGAGGGAAGATCATTGATGATCATTTCAGAAGTGGTGTATACAAAATGGGGTTTAGACTAATAGATAAAGATTGGTTAGGGAGTAGAATTTTAGATGCTTTGAGTGAGTTTCCTAACGAGAAGGAGAAGAGAATGTTGAATGTCAAGGCCTTTGACAACATCATCCATCTGTGTTCCAAAGCCAAAAACCAAAGAGAAGATGATCCTCAAGGTCACATCCAGTTTAACTCTCTTTTTGTAGAGATCTATGCAGGATTATCAAGAAATGAAGAGATGCGAGATAACCTCCACTCCATATGGCCAATTATCAATAGTCTTTTAAACCTTATAAAGAGCCTTTTTTACATCTCAAATGACAACAAGAATTATTTTTGCAGCCAAATGATTCCTAAATTTTATCAAATACACAAGGAGTCGAAGAGTGTATTTGTTATGAATGTTGACAACAATATTTCTTTTGAGGAATTATGTAAATAAAACATGATCTATCTCTATACCCAAATAAATACTAAGTGGAAAATTGTGCATGCAAAATATCTACATTCATTGTACAACATCATGCTACCTCAAGCCAATCCACGAATCAAGAATACAACACAAAGCTGAGAAAAATCGAGAGAAATCAACTTGATAGAAGTCCAAACAACCTGCCAGATCCAATAGGCATAAAAAAAGAAAGCTAAGAAAGCAGAGAAAAAATCAGTGTATAGAAGTCCAAGTGTAATCGTTGGCAAACTTGTACTGAAAATTCAACCACCATAAATTAATCAGAGGAAAACTTAATTTTAAATGGTTCCAAATTGAATCGAGCTAAGCATATGATATATTGCAATAACACATACCTATATTAAAGCTGAGCATATATATGGAGTTTGCTGTTTGGGTTGATGATCGGTGGGCAGGTAGATGAGCTGTCATATAGGATTATTTTATTTTATTTTATTTTTCAATCATCAAGCTCTAAGATATGGGTAACAAGAATCCTAAATCAATATCAACTATAATGAGCATGATTATGGTCTTACAAAGCATTCAGAAATGATTGCTAATAGATGCAGGGACACGGCTTGCACTAACTTTCTGAGTTTAAGTCCTCCACCCTCTCCCCCAAATCCCACACCACAAAACAAGGAAAAAAAACAAAGAGAGAGATAGACATATAGAATAAACTAGAGTATTTGGATTCTAATTATAGTGCATGCCCTTGGTAATGCTGTTATTAGCTACGACAATGAATTTGTAAAAGTTTAAATGTAACTCCTCTCTTTCTCTCTCTCTCTCTCTCAAAAATACTACATGGAGAGAAGTACAGGCACAAATGTGGACTTGCTGGCCATCCATTTTTACACCTTGTTTCCACTAACTTGGGCTTAGATCCTGAGTGTGGAAAACGAACGCCCATGCGAAGTTTATCGAAAAGTGAGACCTTTGTGTGTGTACTTTGTACTTTTTAGTTTCTATATTCAAAGAAAATGCTGGAAAATAGGATTTTAGCCGTCGGAAAGTAGAGACTCCAATTTTGCCTCACATTTATCAGGCACCGGAATTAATACTTTTTTTATTTTCTTTGATCCCCCATTCTTCTCAAAATTTAAATGGGAGAAAATTCGGGAGACCGATAAGAAAACAACAATAAAAACAAACTTATTCAAGAAAGGTAAAAGGCTGAGAAATTGGAAAGCTAAATTTTCCATGTAAAACTAATGTATAAATACTAATATATAATAATATGTAATAATAATTATATAATAACTAATATATAATAACATTTAATACTAATGTATTATGTATGAACACAAATATATAAATTTATAATAACATATAGTACTAATATATAAACATTAACATATAGTACTAATGCATAATAACATTAATTTGTACAACAATTTATTTTTTTGGTTATGTCTTAATAAAATTGAAATTGAAAAATCTTTTTTTTTTTAAATGAAATCCTGAAGCCCAAATTAGATTAATGAGAGCCCAAGATTGTCAAATTGAAATTTCAAATGTGTTAAGAAAAAATAATAATAATACTCCGAAAAGTCGGAGTCGTAGTCAGATCGAAGACTGTACAAATTGGAGTCAGAGGTCGAATTCAACCTCTAACAAAGTTGGAGTCGGAGGTAGGGCACTCCGACAAATCAGAGTCAAAGGTCGGATTCAACCTCTGTCAGAGTCGGAGGTAGGGCACTCCGACAAATCGAAGTAAGAGGTCGGATTCAACCTCTGACAAAGTTGGAGTCGGAGGTAGGGCACTTCGACTCTGACATTGTCGATACTCAACCCTACCAAATATGATGAAAGCAGAGAAAAAAATTATGAGTTCAAAGGCAACAAAACGTACTTAAATAGATCGGTTGTCCTTATGATGGGCAAAGCAGACAAAGTGTCACAGAGCCTCGAGGATAGGGATCAAGAGAAGAGCTTAATGTGGAAGCTTTGGGGCTTCTGAAAGAACAAAGAGAAAAGAGAGAGAGTAAGATTTGAGTATGGAGCAAGAGATGGGGAGTAACCCTATCATTTATCAAATGACATAGCTTAATAAGTCTGGGACGACTTCGTATTGTGGGCTATAAAAGATGTAGTTGCAATTTATGATTAAACAGTGTAGTTTCTTTTATACGGTATAATTTTACTTATGTTAAAAGACACTAGTAGAGTTAAGGGTTATTTTGTAATTTCATTTTACAGGTTGTTAAAATCCACGCCAAGGAAGGGGGGAGGCATTCTAGAATGGGAAATGCCTTTTGCAAGCGCCGGATATAAACGGCTTGCAATCGACCCATTTAATAATTTTTTAATTCTCTCTCCTCTCTCTTTCGTTATTGGAAAAAGCTACGCCTACTGTTGGTTCATCCCCCTTGGCCAACTACCTTACTTTGAGAGCTCAAACCCATTCCCAAGCTTGGTCCCTCTCTGTGTCCTCAACCTTCCTCAACCTTCAAACCCATTTCCGTAAGCTTAGATCTCCGTTGCCTCAAACTATAAGCCAAAAAAATTTCAAGCCCGTAAGCTTGGATCTCCGTTGCCTCAACCTTCAAATCCATCCCATGAAAATCTTGGTCCCTCCATCGCCTCAAACTACAAGCCAGAAAAATTTCATCTCGTGAAGCCCGGTCCCTCTATCGCGATTATGTCCATATCGTTGGAATCAAAGTTTAAAATATTAGTGAGTTGATGAAAACTCAAGACTATTATGATCTGGATATCAAGATTACATCATTTTGAAAGCTAGATCTTAATCGAAAATGCACATTTTTTAACTTTTTGTGATTTATGGTCCGTATGCTCAAAATGAGATTGGTTTCTTGTGTAAAGTACAATAGATCTCCATGGTTAATTTACAGCAATGCTGGAAAGAAGCACTGTTTTGTTTGAAACACTTGTTGGGATATTTTGACTGTACTTTGAGGAATCTTGGAGGATGGCTATAAGTGTACCCATACAGAGTTATGGAGAGTGATGGAAGATGGAGGAAGAGGAAAACCCTATTCGATTTGAGGAAGAGGAAAATAAAGAAATCTATCTCTCGGATTGGAAGTTGGATGGAGGAGAGCCGAAAATGGATTTTTTCTGCTACGCGGACTGGATGCTAGTGCTAGACGGAGGTACGATGGAGGAGTCGGGGAAAATGAGGGTAGGTTGCTTCTCGGAGAGTTGGGGATTTTGGAATTTTGCATAAGAAATGAGGGGCCAATAGTGTTCTTTTTTTTATTATTCTTTCTGTACAGACGTTTACTCGCCGCTTGTATATTGCGACTGTACCTAGCACTTCTATTCTAGAATTTCTGTTGAGTCTTTGAAGTTTCATCTGGAGGAATTGGATGGCCTCGAATCACCCTTACATATATTCAATATTAATTTCCATATAAGTTCTTCTTCTCATCAACCTCTGCCATCTTCCACTTCTATACTACGTTACTCAATAATTTACAATGTGAGGTTAAGGAGATTTATAACAAAGAGTAGAGAGCACCGTACCCAAATAGTACATATTGCATTCACTCTTGTGGAAATCTATGTGTACTTGCATTGAACAAAGAAATTCTCACTCAGCAGAGGCTTCAACCATGGCGGCCACCTGTTGTCGTTGTCATCAAGGCCTCCAACACACTATTCAAGAAAAACTAATAATTAAACCTAGACTCTGAAACAAAAAATCAAAGAAGAATTCCAACAAAAAATTGACTGGAACAAATTAACACGTAAAAAAAAGAGAATCCTAGATTTAAAAATAAAAACTAAGCTAGCCTAGCTAGAATTCTACAGTGGCTGAGCTAGGTTTCTCTAGACATTGGACAATGAGAGAGAGAGAGAGAACTACTGAAGCCACCGCTTCAAAGGCATGGTAGAGGAGATCGAGAAGAATGGTAGATCTGCATGGTTAGGCAGCACTTGGTGAGGCGGTGGCCTTCATTCAACGATATCGAGGGCGACAACATTGGTTGCGGAGAGGGAGAGAGGGCTCAGGTTGGGGTTCGACGTAGGGGAGAAAGGAGGGAGTAAAAAAGGGTAATGATACTCTTTCTACTTTCCACTACCCCTTTACTATCCAAGCTACGTGACTTTTTAATTTTTTTTTCTCTACTTCTCCCTTACTCTGCCTTCTGTCCAACTGAAGTTCTGACAGTCCTTCCATCCTCTCCGAGATCTGAAACTCTTAAATTCTTCATTCCAACGAGAGAACCAGTCTTGGAGCTTTGAATCTCCCTATCTTTCCCAATAGGCTTCTATTACCCAGCCTTCGTAGCCCTGTTAGTTCCGAGTCTAGTTGGGTACTTGCGGTCGAGAAGGCTGAAGAAGTACCACTCCTCCCCTATCTTCGCTTTCCCTGACAAAATAAAAGATTTGAGATTTTTACAAACTTTTCAAACTCATGAGCTGCTCATGAGAAGAAAAAATTACCAGGTAGCTCTCATGGTTGACACTTGTTGAGGTCAACTTTTGGTAATGGCTCTGCTGTTGAAATTACTGTCTAAGACTTTCTTGAGAAGGTAAGTATGAGATAAGTTCTTCATCGGTTGAATATGTATGTGATAAGTTCTTCATTGGTTGGGTGAAAATGAAATCCAGGAGGCAAGTGGAAATACCATTATAAATATAGTAAGGGCAATTCTACGAAGGTCTATCCATAGAACTGACCGATTACTACTAAATTTTTTGTTAAATATTAAGAAAAATATTTTTTAATATTTAAGAGAAATAATAATAATTTAATATATTTCTTAATATTTAATAAAAAAACAAAAAAAAATCAAAAATTAAAAAACACTTATATATCGATACAAATGCTCGGTATAGCATTTCTCATATAGTAATAGTACTCCATGAAAAGATAGTTAAAAGTAACAAATGAAAGAAGCTAATAGGGTCTCAAAGTGTGTTGTATTGGATTAGACAAATGTAAAATATGATAGTTTTTTGCTACAGTAAGTTAGTGTTATGGGTCAAATTTAATAGTTATCGTAGCATAACCAAAATGAATAAAAAAATATTTTCTTCCTTATTTCCAACCGAAATTTGGTTGCAGCAATTTTTTTAGGGTTATAATATTATTACTAATTAACATATAATTAGTAGAATGGTAAAATATAATAAAATTAAATAATTTTTAAATTTTTAAAAAATAAGTTAATATTATTTTATTATTATATAAAAAATATATGGATAATTCAATATATAAATTAGAAGTAAATGAAATAAGTAAATATAAATTCATATCATATTATTTAAAATTTAGATATAAATTTAATTATTCGAACGAGAATACTCTTAAAAGAGCCAAAATAATGTCTGACTTGTTGCTCAAACTTGACAATTTGAACATGGGATTGAGAAGGCTTTGACAGGAATAGGGCTGAGCAGAAATCCGAAAATCCGACTCCGACTTCGCTCCGACTCCGCTCCGGTTCCGCTCCGACTCTGACAAATCGGAGTCGGAGTCGGAGTTTTTTTTCCTCTGGAAGTCGGAGTCGGAGGTGGAGGCATCCCGACTCCGACTCCGATCCGATCCGACTCCGACATACCGACTCCGACTCCGACTCCGACTTCCCATCCGACTCCGACTCCGACTTCCACTCCGACTCCGATATTGTGCATATTTTATAAAAATATGTGTTATCAATATATTAACATCTAATAAATAATAATGTATAAACATTATAATGAATAATATAAGTTAATATAGTTAGTATAAGTTAATTTATGTTACTAATTTACTATAAGTTACTATAAGTTAATATAGTTATTAGTTCTATAACTAATAAGTTATTAGTTATTTATCAAAAAAAAAAGTTAATATAGTTATTAGTTACACTATAAGTTACTAATTACTATACCTTATATAGTTAATTTACATTACTAATTTACTATAAGTTATTATAAGTTAATATAGTTACTATATAAGTTACCATACCTAGTGCCTTAATTTACATTACTAATTTACTATAAGTTACTATAGCTTATTTTATATTTTACATTACTAGTTTACTATAAGTCAATATATAATATATAGTTATATATATACTATATATATTAAGGGCTTATATAGTATATAGTTACTATAATATGTATTTTTTATGCATTAATCATATATATTTATATGCTTTATATAACTATACCTTATATAGTTAATTGATATTACTAATTTACTATAAGTTACTATATAATAATATAGTTACTATATAAGTTACTATACTTTATTTAGTTAATTTACATTACTAATTTACTATAAGTTACTAACTTACTATATAAGTTACTATATAAGTTACTATAGCTTATTTTATATTTTATATTACTAATTTAATATAAGTTAATATAGACTATATAAGTTAATATAGCTTGTTTTATATTTTACAATTTAGAAGAGAAATAGGTATGATGCATATTATGAATATCTCTTAAAAGATAGATCAGAGTTCATAAAAATAGAGAGATATTTTTTAAATACTTTTACATAAACTTGAGGTTCTTAGCCTCATGTTTGAGACGCTCATTCTCTTCATACAATATCATGTCATCCCTATCCATGGGAGCTGGCAAGCGGAATGAAGAATTCAATAGAGATTTCAACTGTTTATTATTAACTTACTAATTAACTATACTTATATAATATATATATAGTTACACTTATATACTATAATATATATAGTTATTATTAGTTATAGACTATAGTAAATAAGTTATTATTAGTTATTATTAGTTATTACACTTAATATCACAATATATATAGGTAAACGGCGCTGTTATTAAAAACTGGGTTGCGTGAAACGGCGCCGTTTCACGCAACCCTTTATTTTTTTTTCTAATATTTGTCACTGAAACGGCGTCGTTTGGGGTGAAAATAGCCCCAAACAGCGCCGTTTCAGTGCTGGAAATTAGGTTTTCCCACCCCTCCCCTTTCTTCCCTCGCCTCCCCCTGCTGCGCCGAATCTCTCTCTGCATCTCTCACCTCTCATCTCAGATTCTCAACCTCTCTCACCTCTCATCGCAACAGGCCGTTTCACCTATCATCACCTCTCAGATCCTCAGGCCGTTTCCCTTACCTCCGTCGCCCCTTCTTTGCAAAACCGAGGTTCCTCTCTCTCTCTCTCTCTCTCTCTCTCTCTCTCTCTCTCTCTCTCTCTCTCTTTCTCTCTCTATAATTTGTAAATCTTAACTATTTTTGCATTATTTTTGTTCATTTTCTGTATAGTTGTGGATATTAGGTTTGTTTGTGTGCTGGAATCGGTGGATAGTTGTGGATTTTAGGATTGTGTAATGTATTGGATCCGTCCGTGACCCGACAAGTGTGGCTGGAGATTTGAAAAAAACGCCTGATGTTGTTGACAAACGAGATTGAAGGCTCCGAGTTTCTAAAAAAATGTCATTTTCACCGATCGGGAAAAAAAATCACATTGCTCTTTGACTTGGATGATAGCTCGTCTTGTTCTTTATGCTATCTCTATAAAATCAGTCTTAAAGTTCATCCAATCCGCATCAAGTTTTCTTCTTATCTCTATAACTCATCTGCATTCCTTCTACATTCTCGCTTTAAGTTTTCAATTCTTTTCTCAATGGCCAATTCTTCTAACATTCCTCTAGATCCATCCATGAGGTATTCAGTACCTCAACCTCCTGTCCTTTCTGCAGCTACCATTGGTGCCATGTTGCAGCAAGAAAATAATAGTATGGCTAATAAGTCAGACTCCGATGCTATCTACGACTTGGTGAGTCTCGGAACTCGCTACTCATCCTCTATTGTTGCTTTTTCCCAGCGGATTCAAGCCAAAAACCATGAGGTTGAAAAGCTTAAGGAACAAATTGTTGTACTTCAACGAATTGTTCAAGAGTCACACACAAGGGAAGGAATTCTTCGGCAGAAGAATAAAAAGTTGAAATCTCTATTGGATTCTTCATTCCGCTTGCCAGTTCCCATGGATAGGGATGACATGATATTGTATGAAGAGAATGAGCGTCTCAAACATGAGGTTAAGAACCTCAAGTTTATGTAAAAGTATTTAAAAAAAATATCTCTATGTTTTTATGAACTTTGATCTATCTTTTAAGAGATATTGTGGGAAGGAATGAGAATGCCACATCATTAAAGGGAAAACATTGTGAGCCACAAGTTCTTGTGGCCTCTGAGATCTCTCTGTGCTGTGGATTCCTCGCATTTCTCCAAAAGATGGTGTTCTCATGTCTTCTGTCAGCATCTCCTATAAGTTGTTTTTGACATTTAATAATACTAATCTCCTATACTTGAACATCTTAATGTAGAATTAGCCAATTCTATGGCCAACATACTTCGTGAAGATGATTGACAATCTTGTTTATGGTATCTTATTTCAATTTTGATTTCTTCATTTTTATAAATTTATATGGTTTCTTATTTCTTTACTAATTTTGTTCTTTTTTTTCAGGCACAAGTTGAAAAATGACATTTTTTGGACCTTTGGTTATGTATTTTTAATTTTAGGTTGTAATTTTGGACCTTTGGTTATGTATTTTTAATTTTAGGTTGTAATTTTGGACCTTTGGTTATGTATTTTTAATTTTGGTTTTAATTTTGGTTATGTATTTTTAATTTTAGGTTGTAATTTTGGACCTTTGGTTATGTATTTTTAATTTTAGGTTTTAATTTTGGTTATGTATTTTTAATTTTAGGTTGTAATTTTGGTTATGTAATTTTAATGTGTGTATTTAGTTTTAATTTAGTTTTTAATTTTGGTTGCACATTTGAATTTAGTTTTATTTTTTATAGTGATAGATTTTGAATTTAGTTTTATTTTCTAATGTGATCATTTTGATTAGATAAATTAGAAATCTCAAATTATATTTTTTTTAAAAATTGATATAGAAGTTCAAATCCGATTAGAGTTGCAAATTGTAAAATTGAAATGTTAATTGGGTCAAAGAAAAAAGTCTAAAAAAAAGTCCAATAAAAAAGCCCAACAAAAGCAACTCCGCCCACTCCGACTCCGCTCCGACAAGTCGGAGTCGGAGTCGGAGCGGAGTGGGGTGTAAGCGGAGTCGGAGTCGGAGGAGGCCAAATCCGACTCCGATTGAATCGGTGCTCAGCCCTAGACAGGAAGCTCAGTCAAATCAGACAGAAGGCAGAGTACTAGGGAGAATCAAAATAAATAAATAAATAAAGTCACATAAATTTAGTAATAAACGGATAGTAGAGAGTTGTAAATTTATCATTATTTAAAGGAAAAAAAAAAGGAATTTAGGGTTTTAGCCCTCCGCAGCTAAAATGAAAAACGGAAGAAAAAGCCAGACACAGGGGTATAAACGTGATAAAGTTAAAAACGGATCAACATTCAATAATACACAAATGAACAAAATTACAGTTTATGAGCGGAAAACTGCTTTTATAATATATATATATATATATATATATATATATATATATATATGAGTAATGCTACGTACAGTCGTGAAATGTGCAAACGTCGCGCAATCGTTTTAAAAAAGAGTGGGATCCACGATTAAAAAGTTTAATTTTTTTTCATGTGGGTCCTATATTAATTCACTTTTTTCAAAGCGACTGCACGCCGCTTGTACAACCACGACTGCAAATATCATTTCTCATATATATATATATAATATCAAAGGTAAATATATTTTTACATATTTAATCATATATATTTATATAAAAGCCTAAAATTTATATTGATTATAGTTAAATTTAATATTAGACTAATATGCATTAATTATTTTAAAATAATATACTTATACTATAATATAAATAGATTAATAATTTAATATGTATAAATGTCATTTTATTTCTAATATAAATAATCTAAAAAATTGAGAAAATCGGATCAGACTGAAAATTTTCAATTTTAATAATATAGATTCGATATAGATTTTTAAATTTGTAAAATAGGCATGTACCAATTAGATTAAAAAACAATTACAAAACGGGACCGATTATCCCCCGGTTGTCGTCGCCATAAAACTCCCATGACCCCATCGCTTAAGAATTGTGTGACAGCAAAACATTGAGTGCCTGTTTGGAGACGGACACATCGTGTCCGTTTAGCCTTTTTGGAGCTTTGAGACTGTTGTTCTCCGAGTGGTTCTTGCAGTTGAGAGGTGGTCCGGGTCAGTGGCTCTCGTCGGCGGCCAAGTTTTCACTTAGAGGAGAATCTCCGAATTATAACAGGCATTAACTTTTTCTCAGTCAGATTTGACTGGAGGCTGACGCCTGGAAAAATCGCGTTGAAGGTACTCTCTTCTGAGCTCTGTCCGCCGGTAAAACCCGTTCCCATACATAAATAATTTCTGTGACAGAGAGAGAGGGAGGGAGGTGATGATTGTATTTACAGCCTCTCTGGTGTAAGGTGGGCTTGGGCTTTGCAATGGCGTTGTGCTTCCAGGCCGTGCCGCTGGTGGCCCCGCCTTCATACCCGAATGCCATTGCCTGGTCCGACGAGAATTTAATCGCCGTCGCTTCAGGGCACCTCGTCACTATACTGGTAATTCAACCAACCGCATTCGTAACTTGGTTCTCGTTGTGTCCAAAAAGTTCCAAAAGTTTTCGAGACTAAATTTAATTTATCTCTATCGTTATGTTGGATTGTTTATGGTAAGTTTTTATACAAAAAGTTGCAAAATCTTTTTCTTCAAGGGAAAGAATTACATCTACAAGCAAGAAAGTGTTGCCTGCATCTTCTGCTGTTTTTGCTTCATAAATTTGAAAAGTGACGGTTTTTTTTTCACTTGTTATTTATTGTTGATAAGAAAGAGCAGGGCTTACTCGTAAAATCATAGAATTTACAGTGATGTGATTTCTGAGATATGTCTCCTTCTTGGAGATATATATGATCACATTCATACGGGCATAAATTCCAGATAGAAGGGTGAATTTTCCTCAAAATTCACAGCAGTATTGGTTTGATGTCGAGGGGTCTTTTAAAAAACCAAAATATCCCTGGAGGATTGTTTGAGGAACCACTTTGATTTTAAAGTAAACACAGTCTTCGCTCTATTTGATGAGCAATCTTTGTTCATTCTCAGAATCCGGCATTGCCTTTTGGACCTCGTGGCCTTATCACAGTCCCCGTTGGCGAACCTTTTCCACTTGGTGTCGTGGATAGGAAAGGTATGTATTTGTTGCTCAAGTTTTAAATAGCAAAACTTCTTTTTGACAAGTAAAATAAATTTTTATTAAAACAAGTAATAAGTCATAGCCCTAGTACATAAGGAGTATAGAAGAGGGAGTACCTAATGACAAGTTAGGAACTAGAGAAGGAAACAAGAAAATCATGAAAACTAGCCCAAGTAAGAACATTTATGCTCTTCCAATGAGCATTTCTATCTTCAAAACTTCAGCCATTCCTTTCAAACCAAATTCACCATATGAGACATAGAAGAATCATTTTCCATATGGTCACAATTTGGGGCTTACCCTAGAAACCTCTTCAACAAGCCAAAAGATTTTCTTCTTTCGGTTTTAAACCTTAGTTAGATACTTCTCATGTATCCTCCCTATGTACTTGGGCTTTGCCTACTTTATGAATAAAACTTTTTGATTACCTAGAAAAAAAAATACAAGCCAAAAGATCCACCACCCTCCAAGGCCTCACCAATGCAATACCAATCCTATTAAAACTCTCATCTCATAAAACCATTGCCACCTAATAGTGAAGTAATAAATGATTCATGGATTCACCATACTTTTTATAGATAGAGCACCAATTCAAAATGACAAGTCTACACTTTCTCAGATTGTCCATAGTTAGAATTTTCCCACGGATAGCCATCCAACCAAAGAATGCAACCTTGGGAGGCACCTTACTCCTCCAAATGCACTTCCAAGGAAAGGGGTTATGGGATTGACTTGGCATGACCATGTACAAGGATTGGACCTTGAATTTCTTGTTCCCATGGTTAATCCAAAGCAACCTATCAATCTCACCACTACCAATGTTTGAAGCATACAACAAACTGAAAACGCACATTCGACTTTAAAGATCCACTAGAGCTGTCTAAATAATCCGCCACAGAAGCATCCTGATCATAAATGCTATATTGAGGGTCATATCACCTCACCAAATGCCATACCAAAATCTGACCTGAAATCCCTTGCCAACCACAAATCCATTATGTATAGATTTCCACAACCCCACACCATGCGTAGCTCTCAATAAATTTAAGCACCAACACCCCCCCC
>QGSO01000413.1:178610-271346 GCA_011037825.1 Carya cathayensis
AAAAAAAAAAAAAAAAAATCACTTTATTTGGCATCAATGATGATCCTCCATAATGATTCCCCTTTCTATTTTTTATTGGCACCGGATGTTCGGAGCAAAGTCCTGACTAATCCTGAGGGTGCACAAGCCCTCGGCAATGAGTTTCAGTGCACCTTGGGTAATTCTAGGAAAAATTGCCCCAATCCAATGGCTCTTAGAAATTGTTTACACCCAACATACCATGAACATCAAGGCTCTTACCACTTGAGCCCAACCCTAGGGGTTCACCACTGACCATCCGCTTGAAATTCGGGGTTCAACCAATTATCCTGGCTGAACTTGTTCCCCCGCCCCGCCCAACAAAAAAAAAAAAGAAAAGAAAAAACAAAAGCTCCCACTAAAATGTACAAAAGATCTTCTCAATTTGATTAGCCACACCTACAAGCAAGGGAAATAATGATAGAAAATACATAGGGTGGTTGGAAAGAGCACCCTTGATTTAGGTGATTCTTCCCACAGTCCTGTTTCAGCGTGCCAACCTCCTTTCTATCTTTTCTATGATACCATCCCAAATCACCTTCGACTTATAAGTGGCCCCCAAGGGAGATCGGGGTATTTCCCAATGTGCACTGTTTCATTGCATCCTTCATCAATTTCATTGTAAGATTTCATTCATATATGCAGAATTACTCTCTGGCTGCTTGTTACCCACCTGTTTATCCCGGGATCGTCGACCTTGTGTTCGATCAATAGCATGGTCCCCACTTGGAATGGCTTCTAACTCAGGGTATGGAATGTCAGTTTCTGCTAAATGTATGATGACATTACCATTGTGTTCGCTCGTCTCGTATGCTGCTAACTTATTATTCAACATCTTATGAAACTTAATTGCATTTGCTAGTAACTTGGTACAGATGCTTGCTGGCTGTTTGCACGACAGAAGGATGTGTGAAACTTTATCGTCCACCTTTTTCCGATTTTGGTGCTGAATGGATAGAGGTGTGCTTTACTCTCCTTGATCATATTGGAAGATAAATGTTGTCATCACCTGGGACTAAAAAATATTTGTTTCTGGAGCTGTAGTGAATCAAAATGATTCGTTTTCAGATATAAAAATTCTTCTCTACAAAATATACATGGTGCATTGGCCTAAAACCCCTGAATACAATAAATTTATACTTTTAAAAAGATTCTAGGTAAATTCTCCCTATTTATATGATACATTGATGAAACAAAATCATAAAACTTCAAGAGAAACAATTTGGTTTCACAATGTTTTTGTTTGGTCTCTCCTAACCTTCAGGTGATGGATATATCAGAGAGGCTTTACAATTATCTTGAAAGGATCAACTTTGGGAAGTTAGATGTTTCTTGTACAGAAAATTCTGAAGTAAGCACTTTTGTTTCTTGATTTATGTGGATGGAATTTTCTTGCTAACTCATGCAGCACAATGTTATCTGTTGTGTTTTCCTAGGTAGATTATAGCTCAATCTGCCTTAACTTTGATTGATTATTTGTGTTATCTTTGACTAAAAGCAGGCAACAGGACATAGATGTGCAGAAGATTCATCAAACTTTATTTCCAAAAAAGTGTATAAGAGAAGAAAAACGTATGTATTCAGTATGATATAAGTAGGTCATTCTCATTATTTTTATATATTACTTTTACTTCAATAGTCAATTTGGTAGTATAGGCAGAACTTTTGTTTTTTTTTTGCATTGTCTCTTTAGGTAGGTAGCATAACCACATTTATGCATTCCATAATAGTCAAAACCTACATTTTTATGTGTTTGTTCTTCATGTCCTTGAAATCCTTTTAAGTAAATTTATCTTTATTGTGGTGAACATGCAGCACTAATAAGGGCTCTGGAACTATTTGGGAACCATGTCATGGGAAAAATAAGGATTCCAATGTCAGCTCTGACCCTCATATTGAGATGGAAACAGTAAGGCTTTTCTTGCAAATTCCCCCACCCAACAAAAAACCACCACCCCCAACCCCCACCAAAAATGAAAATCCCCGCTTGAACTTTTCAATATAGCAACTTGTGTGATTGGAACACTGATGTCTACTAATTTTCACAAGTATTGAGTTATATTGAAGCAATATCTTTTTTATTAACACTTGATGTCTAGGTGCCTGAAATAAGTTATGGCCAACTGGGAGATGAAAATTCCCTTCAAATTGTTCCCATGCCTAAATCTAAAGCAAAATCACTCGAGCAGATACCAGAAAAGTGCACGCTCCCACAGATAGCTGCAAGTCAATATGCTTCTCGCAGTGCAATGCTGTCATCACTCACTGTTGCCTGGTCTCCATTGCTGCCGTTATCATGTGAACTTTGTCCAGTTCCTCAGACTGGTTCATCTGTTTCTTTACTTGCACTTGGTTGCAAGTCTGGTAACATTTCTATATGGAGAGTTTACATACCAGAATGCTACTCCGTTGAGTGCAGTAGGGGACCAACTACTGTAACCATTGTTGGGCTCCTTCAGGCACACGTTTCATGGATAACATCAATCAGTTGGGCATTACTTGCTTCTGATTCTTCAAATCCTCAGATTTTATTGGCTACTGGGAGTTCTGATGGGAGGTGAGTTAGGTATGAGAGTATATTGTTATTGGTATCAGTAGTTCCCTTTTGATATGGATGTCTTCACTTGTTAGCAATTAATTTTTTGTCAATGATAAACAAGGATGCTTCTTTTCTCACCCCTTACAATGACTTCAATCTGATCCTTTTTGTTTGATGGTATCATCTGCTTGATATAAATTCCACAGACGTGAGACAAAAGTTCTCTCCAATTGTCTGGTTACTTTATATGATTCTCTACAATTTTGTCTTGGTGCAATTTGTGTTGTATGTGTAACAGTTGTGGCGAATCTGTGGATTACTTGTTGCTTCATTGGTCATGAGAAAGATACTTACGGTATTTTTTTCTTTATTGCTTTTGTAGTTCAATAGGTAACAAAGAAGGTGATAGATGTGAGCTTTTGCTGGCAATGGCTTTTTAATTATCATAAGGCTGCTTTCCCCTCTTTGGACAATTGGAAGAGAAAATAGAAGTCGTTCTTTTGAGGGCATTGAAAATTTTCATTGAACTTAAATATGCTTTCTTTGCATGAATTATGTGTCAGCATTGGAGGAGTTTTTGTTCCTTATGTTAGTTTTGTTCACAACATGAGTCTTGTACTGGAGTTTTTGAGGATTCTCTTGTATACACCTTGTGTACTTGAACTTCTTCTCATGTCAATCAATTTTTTTTTTTTTTTTTGTTAATCATAAAATAAATTAGTTATAGCTGCTCACTTCTCTTATGCATACACCTTGTCTCCTGCATATCTCCTTCATAAGAGTTATCATTTCCTGGATACTGATGAGCGTTGTCTTCCTCAAACCTTTTTCCTCTTGCAATGGTCTATCTTCCTGAATCACCCAAGGCCTTGTAACTCTTCAGAAACAAGTTTCTTCTTTTTGCTCAACATCCCCAAACACCTCTTCATTCCACACTTGTAAATCACCTTCTATGCTGTAAGTTTTTGTGCCAAAAAAATATACTTGAAGATCCTTGAAACTGGTTAGATTCCCCCCAAAGCTTGACTTTTTCCACAAGCCTGATTATTTCAGCTATATATTTCAAACCTGGATTGTCTTGTACCCCCCTATATCCCCACAATCCAGAAGAATAGGAATATGATAGGAGCAAAGTCTAACTGGCCTCTTCTGAGATGTGTTAGGAAAGTATACTTCCCACTCAGAGGAGATTAGAATGCAATCCAATCTAAACCAAGCAGGAATGTCCCAATTATTTACCACGTGAAAGCTTCCCCCCCGATGACGACATACAAAAAAGGTTCTGTTCAAATTGAACTATGAAAACTCAGTCATCAATGTTCAGCTGTGACCTGATCCCTGGATAATGAAAAATGCATTGTTATTTTCAATTTCAATAATGTAATAGTTTGTGCCTGTATAGGCAGTATTTCAGCTTTTTAAATATGCAACTACTTAAAACTTTTCCTAGAGATTAAATAGATGGAAATGGATCATAATTTGTCTCTTCCTTTTATACTTGAAAAAAAAAAAAAACTCAAAAAAAACTTCTGTTGCTCCTTTCTCCTTCTCTGCACTTTTAGTGTGAGGATCTGGCTAGGGAATGATAAAGAATTGCTGAACTCATCAGAAGTCAATTCCACTCCCCTTTTCCTATTAAAGAAGGTAGCTCTTACTTTTAGATACTTCTTTCTGCATATCTTTTTATAACTAGCATATTACATCTATCCTGATGTTGAACTTCTATATAGGTTATAATTGCTGATGCTGTGCCAGTTTCGGTGCTTTCACTTAGCATGCCTGCTAAGTCCACACATAAAATGCTCTTAGCAGTTGGCAAAGGATCTGGATCTTTTGAAGTTTGGAATTGTGATATATATAGCAACGATTTTGAGAAATTTGGCTCATACGATGCTCATGACAATGTTGTAGGTATCTTCTTCCTGGTTAAACTTTATGTACCTTCCTGTAATGGTCTAAAGTGTGGCAAGAATGGTGGTAGTAAGGGTCCTTTATGATGCAGCAGTAGAAATGGGGAGAATAGGGATCATGTACAGCAGCAGAAACAAAGGAAGAAGTGGCAGTTTTGTTAGTTGGAACCAAGGGAATACGGCAGGTCATCTGGCCAATGTGTGTGTCGTTGAGTCTAAAATGTATAAGTGAAACGGTGCGTTTAGATTAGTGAGTGGTAGTAGTCTATAGTGGAGATACTAAACGATGCCGTATGAATGTATTTGCAACTATAAAAACAGAATAGCAGATGATGGACCCCTTACCAATGAATCAAGAACTTCAAGAAGTAGAGAGAGAGAAAGAATGAGAAGTGAAATTGGTTGTAATTCTTCGTGCCTTCCTTCATTTGCTATTCTGTTTTTATAGTTGCAAATACATTCATACCGCATCGTTTAGTATCTCCACTACAGACTACTACCACTCACTAATCTAAACGCACCGTTTCACTTATACATTTTAGACTTAACGACACACACATTGGCCAGACGACCTGCCGTATTCCCTTGGTTCCAACTAACAAAACTGCCACTTCTTCCTTTGTTTCTGCTGCTGTACCCGATCCCTGATCTCCCCATTTCTACTGCTGCATCATGAAGGACCCTTACTACCACCATTCTTGCCACACGTTAGACCATTACACTTCCATTGTTAATTTATTGAATAATGAAATCCCTCAGGTTACAGGCTTAGCTTGGGCGTTTGATGGATCTTGCCTGTACAGCTGCAGCCAGGTATTTCAATACATAAAGCACAGTTGTATTATAGTATTTTAATTAGTGAACTAACGATTTTATTTGATATTCCATTTGTGTGAAATTTCTCTAATTTTGTAGCACTGAATCAGTTTTTAATGGAAGTTATTATCACATTCTACTTGTAATTTTTATCTGTAAGCGTCAGCCTATTGTGATTACTTCTTATCTTATGCCCCATCTGGGTAGATTCGTCACCTAATTAATATACCTGTAACGGGTTGTTATGTTATGCAACAAGACTTCAGTTGTATGGAAAATCAGATTAAGTACCAGTAATTTGATACTGGCACCGTGTAGAACTGAAAAGTTGTTTACTCAATTGTCTTCTAATTTTCCCACAAGGTTTAATCAATTAAATCCTATTAAAATGCCAAATATATAGATCTCATTAGAAGAAATTTTTCTAATAAGCTTAAAAGAAAGAATTTTTGTAAACTGGTGAATGAGGAGGATTTCTTGCTCTTTGCTACTTGAGCTGATTCTAAATACCTCATATCATCCTCTGGATGTTCAGGCAGTAATCTTTAGCATTGGCAAAAATAAAAAATAAAAAATTGAAAGTACCTTTATTGATATGTAAGTTTGATATAATTTCGAAGTACGTATGGACCATGAGTCTAACAGTGTGTTGCTATTATTTCTTTCCCTTTTTCATTTAAATGCACTTTTTGCTGCCGCAGATTTTATTGTCTCAATAATATGATGACGATTTTCTTGAATAATGGCAGGATAATTTTGTGCGCAGCTGGATTGTACATGGGAGCTCTCTCTGTGAAGTACCCATTCCTTCGAATACACCCCATCTTAGGAGCTCAGCTGATGTATGTTATGTTTTTTGGACACACACACACAAACTCTCTCTCTTTCTCTAAGTTTTTTCTCAGTTCTTACAAAATGTGGAACTCTTTACAGCTTCCAGATGTATTTATATCATGCATTGGTGTGGCGATGTCCCCTGGAAATCTTGTGGTTGCCGTGGTATGATGTGCCCCCACCCCCATACTGTCTCTCATTATTTGCGTTTTATGTGACTAGTTTCCAAGCTCTGTATATCCTCTGTCGCCTTATTGTTCCTGTTTGCCTCTTTTCTTACCTTTCTTTTATTTTAATATTTCAAGTTTCAACAGCATACTTATAGGAAAAAAGTTTCAACCGCCATGTTTTTCCTGATAAGTTCCAACAGCCAATTAGAGGCTGAACCTAGTTGTTGTCTTCAATTTTAATTATTTCTATAATTTTTAAATTTATGACTAACACGTTGTCTTTGACATGCGCTAAGCATTTGAACTGGTAAGTTTGCATGGTAATTTCAAAACTACATCATTACAAGTTTTAACCTTGATTTAGATCAACTATGAATCTTACAAACCATAATATTTCCTTATCATGAAGAGATGCAACAAACTTCTGAATTACCATCAAGAAAGGAATCTTGATAAAAAGTTGGTGATCTTGTTTGTCAAAATTTGTCCATCTCTTCTTACCTATTAAAAAAAAATCCATTCTCTTGTTTACGGGTATCTCCTCAGACTATTATAATCATGACAAGTTGAAAGGAAAAATGATTTAAATTATGCCCAGAGCAGTTGGATTGTTATGGTATAAACTGCAGCCTGTCAGGTTTCCTAGCCGTTGTATTCTTGAATGCATATTCTCAATGCCCCTTTTTCTCATAATCGTTATGTTGCATTGACATTCTATTGACCTATCCAAGTTTATGCCAAGGCATAAAGGTCCTACTATTACAAGAACATATTGGTGTGGCTCCTTTCTTGTAATTTACTCTTCTAGGAGGGATCTATTTATTAACTGAATCAGTTGCATGGGTTTAGAGAGCTGACATTAACCATCTTTATTATGCCATTGTGAGAATGGGAGGATGAGGGCAGGCAGGGTGAAGATATTATGATACAAACTTATATTTCTGTAGACTACATCTGAAAGAGCAATTGTTTGTGATTAATGTTTTCAGGCACGCAATTTGGATCTTGAACTGTTGGATCCAATGTACCAAGCAAGGTTAGATTTCTCATGTTAGATGCTGTCTGTGCTACATTTTTTTTTTTTTTTTTTTATAATTGTTTGTGGGTGCGTTCATATGAATGCACATCTGTATTTAGATATGGGATTGGTTAAATTTTCAAAATAAGGTTTTGGAAGAGTTAGAAATGAGAACAAAACATAAAGGAAAAGCATCATAGAATGGAGCTCAACTCAACATAATAAAGCCTTATTCTCAATTTGAAGAAGTGATACAGTGACAAGAAAAAGTCACTGAAGTTTCTTCAGAAAATGAAAAGCAATATTTATGCCGTGGGAAATTGACGTGCTACAAACACTTTCAGGGCTCAAAAGGCAGTGGTTGAGTTTTACTGGATTGGAGGACAACAACTGGATCGTTTGTCAAACACTGCTCCACTTGATGTGAAGGGATTCCCTGGTTTTCCAGAGAAGGAATTGGCATGTTGGGAGTCCAATATTATTTGGTCATTGAAAAAATATGAACATTTGGATGAGCCTCTGGTTGTTTGGGATATCATAGCATCATTATTGGCTTTCAAGCAGACAGCTTCGAAGTTTGTAGAACATATACTGCTTAAATGGCTCTCATTTTCATATACGGGGTCTGAGGTTGGCCTTCCAGCTAAAAAGCTTTTGCCATGCATCTCTGCAAGTTTGTCAAAGATTAATTCTCGTCAGCTGCACCTTCTAAATATAATCTGTAGACGTGTCGTGCTATCGGAGCTGAAGGCCGATCAAACAAATAGAAAATTGGAGAACTTGAGAGGATTAAGTAGTGCTGAAGGGAGGCAACTGACCATGTGGATGGAGTTACTTTTCAGCAGTGAAAGAGAACTTCGCGAGAGGCTTTTGGGTTTTAGCTTTTCTGCTTCTGTAAGTCATATGTCCCATAGAGCCACTACTGCTTCTCAACCTGGGTATTGGTATCCTATTGGATTAGCACAAATGGAGCGGTGGGTTGCACTTAATCATGATCATGTAAGGGATCAACTGAAAGCCCTTGCATCAGAAGTTGGAAGGCATGAGACAAGGTACACCTTTCTTCTGTTCTATACAGTGTGCAAACTTCTTCATGTAATTTTATTAATATATTCGGTTATTTTTGCTAGTTCAGTTTATCTGATATACGAAAGACTTTTAAATGCTGTGTGAGTCATACTAATGAATTATGTTGGTCATCTTATCGATTTGCTTTTCCTTAACAAAAATGGACCTCAATGCAGTGAATATGCAGCAGTGGAGCAATGTAGCTATTGTTCAGCGCTAGTTCCATTTGATTCACCAGAATTTGGCTTTTGCCGAGGTATAGAGGGTGAAAATGGTATTGGTCAGAGCCACACACTACCAAGGTGTGCAGTTTCTATGCAGATTTGTCCTACCACTCCCTTATGGTTTTGCATATGTTGTAATAGACAGGCTTTCAGACTGGCGCCTGAGACTCTCTTTTCGATGCCTAGAAACCATGTTGATTTTAAATCTTCTACCAATTCATCTGTGGTAGAAGTACCCTCAAAACCTTTGTGTCCCTTTTGTGGGATTCTGCTACAGCGACTACAGCCAGACTTTCTACTTTCTGCATCACCTGTGTAGAAAGGAATGTTATTCTGTATTTTATTTTATTTTTTATGGGCGAATGTTTCCTGTATTTATATTGTCATATTAGTAATTATAAAGACTGTTAGATTCAATCTTTCTTTCCAAAGGAATGACCTCAACCGCAGCTGTGGAGAGGTGGTGGTTGAGTGAGCGGCAACGAGGATGGTGCTTATAAGCACCATAATTCTCTATGAATAACATAAAGGTGGAAATAACAGCTTTTCTTCCAATAGTTGTAGTTCAGAAATGTTGAAGTGTAATTACGCCACGAACAATACATATACTTTACGGATGACTGAAGTGCCATTGCCAGTGGCATTTTACATGTTGACTTGTATGGTGGAATTGAAAATGTTTTTAGGTTGGATAATAATAGGTATATGCAATGTGCGAATGGTTGTCTTGTGTAATGGTGTATTTACTGGAGAGTCCTACATGGAAAACAGGAGAGGAAAAGAAATCCAGCATTAAAATCAACTCACCTCTAGCTAGTATAAAAGTACACTTTATATATATATATATATATATATATATATATATATATATATATATATAATATGTAATTGTAATTTTTTTATAAGCTAAATAGTTAGTAATTAGTTATTCTGTAACTTTTATTATATACTATGGTGTTGAACCTGTATTATTTTGGTGGTTGCATTTACAATTGTTTTTGTTTTTTTATTTAAGATTTAGTTTGTTTGGTTAGTTAGTTAGTTATATGCATGTTGTTTTTTTAAATAATGTTTTGGGCTCTATCATATTTAGGATTAAAAAAAAAATGATTTGGGTCAAAAACACGGACTAGCTCAAAAAAACATAAAATAAAATAAAAATAACCGAGTTACACCCGAAAAACCAAACCAAAAAAATCGGAAGTTACGGTTTTTTGGATAAATTGGTTTGTATTGATTCTTAGAATTCCAAAACTGAATTAGATCAATTTGGTTTTAAAAAATGTCAAAAACTTGATCGAATCGTACACCTCTAAATACGTGGATGCACATTCTTTAACTCTCACAACTTAATTTGGAGAGATCGAGCGTCTTCAACAACGGCTTGTACGTGCAATTTTTTCTTAGTAGTACGGGGAGATGATCGGAGTAAGAAACAGTGAGATGTCTAATGCAAGTTATGGATTCAAAGAAAGTTCAGAAAACTAGTTCAACTCGAAACAATATCTCGTTTGGTTATACATATGAGATGAAGTAAGATAGATGAAAGTTGAAAGTTATATAAAATATTGTTAGAATATTATTTTTGTTTTAAAATTTGAAGAAATTAAATTATTTATTGTCTTTTGTATCAAAGTTTAAAAAAATTGTAATGATTAGATGAGATGAGTTGAGACAATTTGTGTAACCAAACAAGAGAAAAATGAGTGAGATGATCGGGGCAGCAAAGATGTTGAACTCTGTTGGGTCTAGAATGGTTGAAAATCTCCACTTTTTACCGTTTAGATACTAGCACAGCCTCCTCCTAGTTTATGCTCTCACCACCATCAGGCATCAATGGAGAATGGTTGGCGGAGGGCACAGGTGCCGAGGATGGAGCTTGAGCAATGGAGGATAAGACCGTGGACAACATGGTTAGCCTGAAAAATAATGACAGCTCTAGCGGCAACCATATAGAAAGAGTAAAAAATGCTTGCTGCATGCAGACCCTCACGTGAACAGTATAGACACTATCACTACTGCCAGTATAAAGATCAGTGAATATAGGCCTTCAACAAGCATAACTATCACTACTGCCTCAAACACTATCACCACCGGTGCTGCTTCCAACTTCGACACTTTCAACATCTATCCTCCGCCGCTACCACCACCACCACTTTATCTTTCCCTCCATTTAAATAGGCATCCCAATTCAAAGAGGTCTTGAACCCATGAACGATGGATCTTGGAGTTGATTGGGTGGCCCTTCAGATTAAAGTGAGACATGTTAGACATTTCCTTCCAATTCAAAGAATTACAAATTTGGAACAGGTACGATCTTGGCGAAGTCAAAGCTTCCTTCCATTCCAACATGGCATTTCTTTCACCATGTCAAACCAAAGGGCAAACTTTGACTTCGACATTGGTTGGAGTGACAGGTACCACTAGCCACCAGTCAGCGGCGGCCAAAGCTTGTAGGAAAAAAATTCGGCAAAGGATCTAGACGAATTTGATGCCGGTGAGGCCGGATCCAACCTTGGAATAGTTCAATGTGAACAGCGTCTACAGAAAATATTTGTCCTAAACAGGCTAATCATGATTTTCAAAGCTAAAGAAAATTGGAGTTCAAAAAAGAGCTTTCTTTTTGTGACATCAATGGCTACAAGTTACTCAGTAGGTTTGGGTTCTGTTTTTGAAAGAGAGAGTGAATCTTTCTGGAGCAGCTGGGAATTAAATGTCCATATACTCCAAAGATTATCAGCAAGTTTTCATTCGAACATGTATTCACGCGTTTGACCACAGAAGGCTACACACCCACGGTCCTGACCATGGAACCCTTGGGTCGAAACAAACGTACGCATCCCAAAAGGAAATTTCCAAAAGTTGGATGGATTAGGAAGAATAGGGATCAAAGGAAAGTGACCAGAAAGAATCTTTTACGTATGGAGAATTCTATTGAACAATGGGACACAGACCCCTTCTGATCTTGGCCTTCAACTTACTTCTTAAATGTCCAACTATATAGAACTGTTAAATAACAAAAAATTAATGTTGGTAATGTGGTCCAGAAGTATACGGAAACAATATAAAATGGATCTACAAGTTTCTATCAAGATCAATTCATAGAGAAATAGAGTAATCCCTTGCAAGTAAAAAAAGGGAAAAAGAGCTAAAACTTCTTCTGTTTGCAAAATGTCTGTGGAATGAGAATATGAGAAATGAGAGGATGATGAATTGGAAGTCTAGTATGATAAGTGAAGCAGATTCAAAATCCAAATCACTTAGTCCCCTGAATGAACTACCTAGTACTGTCTCCTATGCTTGGTTGGTTACTTTTTCCAGCACCACAACTAATAAGGCATGTTGGCAACGAAAAATGAAAAACTGTTCCTTTCTTTTATGTGGTATCTGCAACTCTATATATGATCTTTTTTGCTGTATCTGTTGAACCTTCTACTGTTGTAAAAATATAGGCTATCTGACATCAAAATTATGCTGATGAATTCTGTTGATCAGAGGCTGTTCCTGGCACTCCTGCTGCAGCAATTGATCCTGTGGCTGGTTTTGCTGCATTCATAAAGAGTGGTTACTTAAGAAGTGGTATTTCCAGGAAAAAAGAGAGATTCAATCATACAATAAAAGGATTTTTGCATATTGAGACTCAACCAGTGGCAGTACTGTTTGTTGGAGAAACTGAAGTGGGAACTTGAAGGCCCCCAAGTGCACGGTATTGCTGAGACAAAAAATAAGGGGGTTGTGTAATTCTGGAGTAATCATAGACTTCGGGAGGTCCGGTTGGCATAAAGCAATAAGAAGATGGTACATGTTGGCCACCATACACATTGTAATAGTTCTGCATTAATTAAACACCAGCAAATTCAAATTAGTAGCTGTTACCACACACTAAAATGATTCTGTTTCTGCACTAATGATTATAAGCCAAAAGTTGCATGGTTTTAAGTCTTTGTTTGTGTTAGAATTGAGATGCAAACTGGGTCCATGCTATAAACATCCTAATGATTTACATTGATTATCCTATTTGAATCTCGACGACTATGTATTTTCAAAATCATCAAAGGTTTCAGGTTAAAAAAAAAAAAAAACTAACCATTGCAAACATATCTTGTGGATAATCAGGGCACCTGAATGTTGAAAGGGAAACATTTAGAAGACAATGAATAGCTAAAATGTATGTATAAACAGTTAATTGTGAAAAACAAAATGAGAAATTTTCCCCTTGAATCTTTGTTTACCCATATGTTGAATATGGAAACGCATACTGGGGAATGTGGTGATGGAAATATGTAGAGGTGCCATGAAAAGGAACCGGTGCCATAGTTCTAAAAGATGATCCGGATTTCTCCATTCCTGCAACTTTTTTGTGGGAAATAATCAATACCATTAAATATATCTGTACATTACATAATATAATATTAATGAAAAAGGTAAAACTTTTAGAGTACACATAAAAATCTCCCTGCCTCATATTAACATTACCAAACACAATATTTAATCTGAGTCCAACATCAGAAGATATAACAAATTGTCTGCAAAAAACCAGAAAATTTTCCAACCTCGTTGAGGAGTGCTTGGATAATTGTTTCGTGCGCCAAGGACTGCAAGGTTACAATTGGCTCTTCTTCCATCAATCACAGGATAATGGTTTTGACAAGCTCTCTTGGCTGAATCGGGATCCTTAAACGTTACCTAATTACAAACATAATGAAATCAGAAATCAGGAGGACAAAATAAAGCATGAAATACTTGTATGAAGGATATGCAATTAAAAGGTAGGATGGATTACAAAGCCATAGCCTCTTGATCGTCCTGTATTTTTTTCAATGATCACAACAGCCTCTAGAATCTCTCCAAACTGCTCAAAATAACGTTTCAGTGTATCCCTTTGAGTCTCCCAAGCCAACCCTCCAACAAAGATCTTGGTATAGGTAGTGTCACCATTGTTTGTAACCACCATCTTATTTTGCCTTTGTTGAGACATGAATGAATATCCCGGAAAAGTGTCTTTTTTGTCACTAAACAATCAAGAATTTGGATTGAAACCAAACCCCAGAAGCCAAATTCAAACCAGAATCTAAAAATATGACTATCCAATCAATCAGATCAAACCCAAGAGAGATTTTTCCACCAAAAATAAGTACTCTTCTGGTGCTTCTTCTTCTTCTCTTTCTTGATAAAAACTTACTAGATTTGCGCAGTCACGTCCCTCAAATCCCGCAAGAAAGATATGTAAACGGGAAACACTAATCAATAACAATAAGAAGAAGAAGAAAAAGATCAAGCCATTAGAGAGAAGCTTAGTTGTAAAGAAAGCACTTGTGTGAAGTGACTGCTATATCAAATAAGATTAAAAAAACAACAACTAGAAAGGTGGAAAGTGGGTAAAGGACAGAAGGCTTAACTGTTGAAGAAATTTCCAATAGAATTTCTAATGTTCCCATAATTATCTTCTCCCTTATCATTGCTTTCCAATCTTTTTAATGGATCCAAAGATACGTACGTGCCTTGCTGTACCCAACTTTCTATATGCTCTTCTTCCTTCATCCGTTCCACTACCAAGTTTCTTTATTTATTCATATATTCCTTTTCATATTATAAAACTGTTTCCCATAGCACAGCAGCACCTCAATTATTGGCACTTATATATATACATATATATATATATATATTATTTTGCGCAGAGTATATGTTTGTTTTGGGGTTGATGTTTTATGGGTTTTGAACATCTGCATATACTAGGAATGTGTTAGATCATGTGGTTGTGCTTTTTGAGACAAGCCTATCCTCCTTATGGTCCATAAATCAAGAACACAAAAGTTTCAATTATAGTTGGTTGAGAAGTGTTATATATACAAAATAAAATTATAAACTGTCGTTACTTGATATGATACGTCGTCGAATGTATAAAATAAAAAAAATTTATAATGTAACATATCATATCAAATTATATCATTTCGTGAGATAATTTTATTGATAAAACATTCTCGAGTTGGATTTATTTGTAACATTATCTTTCTTTTTTATTAAGAAATATAATTGGTCTTTGGTTACACTTTTATTTATCATATATGTGGCATCATGAATGGGATGCATCGATCCCAAGTTAGTCTAGCTTTTCAGTGTGTTAGAACTTAGAAAACGAGGTTATGCTATACTATGGGACACAGCCCAAAATCTATCTTCAACTCGTTGGGTCAGCCCAATATCATATGCTCCTGCTGGACACAGCCCATGAAAATCAACAATGGGCCCCCAAATTAAACCTTATACAGACAACCACAGGAAGCTGTTCTAAGCATGGCAGTGGGCTTTACATATTATTTTACCTATTACTTGTGTTATTATTGCAAACCAAACAGTGTTACCAATGGTACAAATAGTTCAGGAAAAATAAATCTACAAGTCAGTATGGATAACATGCTTAATAAAGTTAGTTTGCATAGCGTAATTTGATTTGAAATATAAAATTTAAAATTTAAACCTTGCAAATTAAATCTTAGCAAATGAAGTGTTGTTATATCATACTAGTGCATATATAGGTAAATTATAGACAGTACTTAACTTATCCCTCACTCGGGCTGGTTTGGTTACACAAAATCAAACTATCTCATAACATTTCATATAATTATTACAATTTTATTAAATTTTCACATAAAATATAATAAATAATTCAAAATTTTCAAATTCAAAACATAACTAATATTAAAAAAAGATAAGATTTATATTTGCAACCGCGAATTGTGTACCTGCTGCGTAATCACTTTGAAAAATGTGAATAAAACATGGGATCCACATACTAAACCCTGCTCTTTTTCAAAGTCATTACGCGGCGTTTATGCATTTTACAGTTGTATATAAAATTACTTTTAAAAAAATTATATTATGATAATATTTTATTCAACTTTCAACAAAGCATCTTATCTCATCTTCTCTCTTCTGAACTATGTAATCAAAGGAGACATAATTTATGAATCAAGATTCCAACCTTGGCCAACAATATTATATATAGAGGATATATCATCTTATTCTTGTCCACAAACAACATATATAGAAAGTACCCATGAAAACCGAGAGCATTCCTCTAAGAGCACTAGCAATGGTTTATTCATCTTCATTTTTATTCTCAAATTTGAATAAACTCGCCTTAAAATCACCTACATTGGCTTATCTATCTTTATAATTTTAAATAACTATGAACAGTGATTATTTATCTTTGAAGATGTCCTTTTCCTTCTTCAAATATTATTTTATTATTTTTTTCTCTCTCCTCCCAACTCTCTCTTTTCTCTCTTTTTCTCTCTCTTCTTTTTTTCTCTTCTCTCTTTATTATTTTATTATTTTATTATTATTTAATCAAAAAATACATAATCCAATGTAGGAATTTTTCTTCATATTCAAAATCAATCTTCAAAACATGTAATTTTACATATGAAGATAAAGAATCCATTGCCAATGCTCTAAGGGCATTGGCAATGGCCTATGCATCTTTATATTCATCTTTATATGTGCATAATATCCCTCTAAATTGGTCTACATTAGATTATGCATCTTCAAAATTTTGAATAACTATAAATAGTGTTTATTCAAGTTTGAAGAAGCACAATTCACTTTTCAAATATTATTTTACTATTTTTTCTCTCTCCTACCCATTAAAATCAATTTTGTGAAATTTGTATTAAGATGATTTTGATATATTAAATTGATGATACAAAGTGTTTTTTTAGTATATATTAATAGTTATTGATAAAAGTGGTCATTTTTATATATAAAATTGATAATATTTAGATATATGGAATTTGTATTTTTGAGTACATTGTGTTAATTGTAAAATATATAAAAATAATAATTTTAAGAAAAAAATAAAAATATTTTTTTATTATTTGATTAACAAATGCATAATTTAATGTGGAAGTTTCTCTTTATATGTAAAATTAATTTTCAAAAATTATGATTTTAAAAATATATATAGACAAACTAATACTAATGCTCTAACAACCCATGCAGGAGGGAGGATCCAAAGAAGCCTAAAACGTCAACGGTAAGAAAGAGGTTTCTCGGTAGGAAAAGGTCACACGCACAGATAGTTTCAAGCTGGGACTGCATGTGGGACCATGTGATTGTTTAAAATAAAATTTTAAAAACAGAAATGATATTTGCAGTTGTGTAAGTAACATGTAGTCGTTTTGAAAAAAGTAAATTAATATGAGATACACATAAAAAAAATTATTTTTATAACTTTTTTTTATTCAATCCGTACAATCGTTTACCTCGCGCTTGCATGTGGCGACTGCATCTAGCAGTTCCGTTTAAAAAAAGTCTCTCAATGTTACCATTCATATATTTTAATTTTTTTATTTTATTACATATTTTTTATTTTTTTCGTAATGACTAAAAATGTTGAAAAAATCTTTTAAAAAAATGATAAAAAAATAAATCTTCATATTTGTATTAGTGGTACGTCCTGCGGTAAATGCTAGACGACCCGCTAGCACTAACATTTATTTAAAAATGATGGCGCAATACTTGCACACTACAATTTAATATGAACATTACTTTTCGTATATTAATTTCTTAATTTATTTTAGTATTCAAATAAAGATTTCTTTAATTGTCTGAATGAATTAATGACAAAAATAGACATATTATATGGGCTATACAATATTTAATGCTGCTTATACAGCATGCATAGATCCTAAAAAAAAAAAAATTAATACTGTGTCATTCTCTCTGCATTTCAGCATCCAAATCGATTGGATTCCAATTCCCTCAAATATCGAATCTCAACGTACTTCCCGTTCCCCTCACTTTACCCTTAAAATCTGCTAGTGAAGATATTTTATATATTAATTGTCCCCATAAAGCTGAGTCTAAATGAAGTGCTTAACCTGTAAAGCTATGCCACTTGTACGGCCACAAGTTCACGTGTACGTACCGCAAATGGAACCTATGCGAGTGGACACTGAGATGAAATGACGAGATATTTTAAATAATAATCAAATTTTTGAATTAGAATGAAATGAAATCATTTGTTAAAAAAAAAAGTATGTGTTTAAATAGTTAAATAAAATGAATAATTTTTAATTTTTAAATTTTAAAAAAAAAAGTACTCGCTGTTTATATATTATTTATGTTAAATTATACTATTTATATACTGTTCATGTATTGTTTAAAAAAAAATCAGATTTTTATTATTTATTATTATTTATTTAAATAGATATTTTAAAATTTAAAAATAAAATAAAATGTATTTAGATAAAAAAAAAAAAAAAACTAGTGTACAATAGTGATAAAATGAAAACATCTCATCTATATTCTTGAGACTCTGAGAGTGACAACATAATATAGGGCTTCCACTTAGCATAATTATAGAGCTGAAAGTAAATATAAATGGGCGAGCCAAAGCGCCACTTTCCAAACCTATCCGCACCCTACAGGGCGGGCTAGCCTCGCCACCGCATGGGCAGGGGGTGGTTTTCCCCCGAAACTCGCCTATGCAAACCGGAAGCGAGGTACCCCTTCCAAGTACTAGGGTGTAAGAGCGAACACCTCGTCCGTCTACCCCACCGGCATAAATGGATCATTAGTCTAAAATACATTTTTGAGTCTAATATATCCCATTGAATTCCCGATTCGAATTTCACATTTTTAATTGAAATTGACTCTAATACTTTTTAAAAGAATATAAACCATGACACCAATTCAAATGATGTCATGATCTATACTTTAAAATTAATGATATAATTAAAATTTCATTAAAATCTTAGAAAAAATAAAAACTTCTCTTTTTTAAAAAATGCTAAATTTCATACACCATTTATCTTTATTTTTATTATATGAGATATTACTAAAAACATATTTTAAAACATTAATACCAACAATTTCAAGAGAAATATATTATATACGATAGTTATACATGTACAGATACATGAGTATGACCATTACACCTTATAGCAAGAAAGGCGGATAACCCTATCAAAAAAAAAGAAAGAAAGGCGGATAACCAAAGGAAAAAAGGGCAAAATTCGAAAGGAAGCACAAAACCCATGAAAACCCAAGTACAAGCAAAGGTCATAACAAACTCAAGAGGCACACGAAACATGGGTTTCACTGAATTTCCACGTCAATGACCTTGCGTTCCACTTTGGTCTTGGGAATGGCAATATAAAGAACACCATTCTTGAGTTCTCCCTTGATCTTATCTTTCTCGCAATTATCAGGAAGCTGGAGACGTGTCTCGTAGGAGCTGAAACTCCGACCAGACCAAGAGTCGTCACGATCTCCTGTACTTCCATCCTCCTGCTTGCGCTCTCCTTTGATAACAAGAACATCGTCCTCAACCGACACCTTGACGTCCTCCTTGGCAAGCCCAGGCATGTCGAACCGCATCTTGATCTCGTGCTCATCGTCTTGGATGTCCCAAGGCGCTCGCGCTTCTGCCGCTGTTCGATTCCTGCCGGGGAATGTCATCGCATCCTCGAACACACGGTCCATTGTGTCTAGCATTTGCCGCATGGTCCTCATTGGGCTCAATGGGTCCAATAGACCTGTGTACAATAACATGTCAATAGCTAATGTTGGCCGTAAAATAAAAAATAATTTCACCAAAATAAATTAACAGATTATTAATAATACATAGTTTTTTATTATTATTATGTAACAATTTAGAAATTTAGTTTTGTAAAATTTCTTTCTAACGGTAACGATGTCTTTTATGTACATGAGACTTACCAAAAGGTAAAACATCCAAAGCCAAGCGTCTAGGCCTGATCTTCTCCACCGAGGTCCCTTGGTTGCCCTGATTCACATGCACGTCCACAGACGTGTCCTTGTTATCTCCTACGCCAGCCTCAGCTTTCACTGACGACAACCTAAACGGCCTCCTGCTACCTCCATTTTTCTTTGAATATGGGAAGGCAGCAGCGCATGGCACAATATAATTGGTACCTACTTTGTTTGAACTCTTGGCGTTCTGGGATGACAGCAAAGGTGAAGACGACCAAGATAATGTTGCAGCCATGGTACTGATTGTATAGCACGAATCGAAAGAAACCGAGAAGTGAAGGTATTTTTGCTGCGACTCGAATTGGGTGGTTTGGGACGGAGAAGATGATGGCCGCATATATAGGCAAACATAAGGGAATTCTGGAGAAGGGTCTTGAAAGTTTGAGAGTGCGGGTGAAAGTTCTGGACCCAAAATACAGATATGACGTTTTCCCATCTATATTTAGCTCTCTGTTTCTTTTGAAAAAGATCTAAAAATCTATGAATGCATGAATCTTATCCGTGAATAAAGTGGGTTTAGCATTTAGTCCCCAAAGGGGACCCATTTAAAAAAAAAAAAAGCGTTTGCAATTTGACCCTTGTGTTTTGTTTTATTTCGGAAAATGCTTGCCTTTATGCCTATTATTAAGTTTTGTTTTTATTGTCCTTGAATAGTTACAAATTATAAAAATAATTATTAGCTTCAATTGAATATAAGTTTTACATTTATAAAAATAAATTTATAAATGGACTAATGATACATCTAATATATTTTATAATTAAATTTTTTTATATTTAATATATTATATCAAATCATATTAATTTATAAATTTATTTTTACGAGATTTTTTTATAAATTAAATATTTAAATAAAAGAAAATCTATATTAGACTTCACGCATGCAAGGCAATCTATATTAGACTTCACGCATGCAAGACGCAATGTAGCATAGTACTCACACGTGTGATTACATACGTGGCAGAATCTAGAGACTAAGCCTTAATTATATAAAAGGATAACAAGAAAAGGTTAGCTAGGAGGAAAAACAAAAATCCTCCTTCATATTATTTAGGGGTGAACAACTTAACCGTCTGTCCGACCCGACTCGAAATTTCGACCCAACCCGCTTCAAAATTAACCGCACCGAAACCAAACGAGTCGGAATCGGGTATTTCCATTTATTACCCATTTGAAACGGACCGGGTCGGGTAATTACCCGTTAACCGCATCTTATGACTAATGCAACGACACCGTTCACAATCCCAAATCTTCCCCCTTCACAGTTCCCCCTCCCCCCTTCTTCGTTTCTTCCGAAACCCACGCCCTATGCCCAGCGGCCAGGTCTGAGTTCCCTCTCTGTGACGCACCGTCTCCTAGCCTCATAGTCGCGACTCGCCCATCTCATGGGTAATTTCCAGAAACACTTTCCTTCATCTTTCTCGTGTTTTCATCTCTTCTATTCCTCACTTCTCCCCACATATGCATGAGACAAAATCATACGCATACACAATCTGTACGATGTTGAAATTTTCTACAAGCTGAGTTGCCCAGATGACTAACACAAGAGGGGGGTGAATTGAGTTGTATTTAAAAAAAATAACAATTATAAATCAAATATACAATATCAAATATAAACAAAATACGAAATAGCAATAAATATAAAGAGTAAGGGTAAGAGAGAATCAAACTCAGTATGTTAACGAGGTTCGGCCCCACTGCCTACGTCCTCGCCTCAAGCTACCCCTTGAGGATCCCCGAATTCACTATTCAACCTCCTTCAGGTGGAGGTAAAAACCTATTACACCTTTGAACAACACCGCTACAAAGGATCCGTGTAGAACACCCTCTACACTTGCAATCACCTTACACGTGGTGATTCAACGATTCCCTGTGTAGAACACTTTCTACACGCACAAGGGTTGTACACACCCTTTTACTGATACAAGAATTGATAGTGGGTAGAATATCAGAAAACACTCCTCAATGAGTGAAATAAGAACAATACAGCACAACCTATATCTCTCAAAATGAAAAAGGATTAAGGCTCAATGCTTAGAGAAGAGAGAATGAAAGCTTTGAATGAGAGTTGTATGCTCTTGGTGTTGTAAATGTGAAGCTCTCAAATGATCTATTTATAGGCATATGAGACTTCATATTCAAATTTAAAAAGATTCACATGTCAAAGACATCATCATTCACTTTTCAAAAAATTCAAACCTAATCTTTTTACTTTTTGCATATGACAAAAGGAGCACACTTTGTTTTCAAAAATTTCAAACCTAATCTTTTACTTTTTGCATATGACAAAAGGAGCACACTTTACTTTTCAAAATTTTCAAACAAAGACATCTTCTTTTTGCATAAGTCAAGAAAAGTATCAATCACTTTTGAAATTATTCAAATAAAACATGCACATGTTAAAGATGACAATCAATTATCTTTAATATTTTCAAAATTCAAACCTTTAATCATGGCATGCACATGTGAAAGATGACAATCAATTATCTTTCAAAATTTTCAAATTTAATTTTCAAAATATTCATGCACATGTGGAAAATGTATTTTAATGCTTTATGATAAAATATTAATTTTTGAGCCTTAATCCTAATTTCGAATTTTGAAGAGATTTACAACATTACTCTATGACTTTAATGTGAACTTGTTCCCTTCTTGCTCATGCTTGGTTCCTTGATATGCTTGACTCCATTGAGTGGACAACTTGAGTTTGAGACTCCTTCATTCTTTGAATTCATTTGTTATCATCAAAATCATGTGTAAATATATAATTACACAAAACTTGAAACCTTAGGTTCAACAATCTCCCCCTTTTTGATGATGACAAATACTTGATAGAACCTGAAGCCTGTATTAATACTTAAGCTCCCCCTGAGAATGTGCGTTAGTTTTTCAAGCAAAAATATAAATATAATTCCAAGCATATATAACAAGTTTAACAATTTAAACAATATTAATGTTCTAGTCTAAAACTTCTCCCCCTTTTGGCATCATTAAAAAGGATCGGCAGCAAGTAAATAGACTGAAGAAAACGGTGCGTTAATAGACACTGTAGATAGTTGAAAAAGAATAATTGGATCCGTCCGTGACCCGACAAGTGTGGCTGGAGATTTGAAAAAATCGCCTGATGTTGTTGACAAACGAGATTGAAGGCTCCGAGTTTCTAAAAAATGTCATTTTCACCGAACGGAAAAAAAACATTACTCTTTGACTTGGATGATAGCTCGTCTTGTTCTTTATGCTATCTCTATAAAAGCAGTCTTAAAGTTCATCCAATCCGCATCAAGTTTTCTTCTTATCTCTATAACTCATCTGCATTCTTTCTACATTCTCGCTTTAAGTTTTCAATTCTTTTCTCAATGGCTCATTCTTCTACATCTCAACCTCCTGTCCTTTCTGCAGCTGCCATTGGTGCCATGTTGCAGCAAGAAAATAATAGTATGGCTAATAAGTCAGACTCCGATGCTATCTACGACTTGGTGAGTCTCGGGACTCGCTACTCATCCTCTATTGTTGCTTTTTCCCAGCGGATTCAAGCCAAAAACCATGAGGTTGAACAGCTTAAGGAACAAATTGTTGTATTTCAACGAATTGTTCAAGAGTCTCACACAAGGGAAGGAATCCTTCGGCAGAAGAATAAAAAGTTGAAATCTCTATTGGATTCTTCATTCCGCTTGCCAGTTCCCATGGATAGGGATGACATGATATTGTATGAAGAGAATGAGCGTCTCAAACATGAGGCTAAGAACCTCAAGTTTATGTAAAAGTATTTAAGAAAAATCTATCTATTTTTATGAACTTTGATCTGTCTTTTAAGAGATATTCATAATATGCATCATACCTATTTCTCTTCTAATCATAGATAATCTATCTTCTGGTAAAGGTTTTGTGAATATATCTGCTAACTGATCGTGTGTGTTTGTGAACTCTAGTACTATATCGCCTTTCTGCACATGATCTCGAAGAAAATGATATCTTATTTCAATATGCTTAGTTCTAGAATGTTGTATTGGGTTTTTTGAAAGATTTATAGCACTTGTATTATCACATTTGATTGGAATGTGATTATACATGAGTTTAAAATCTTCAAGTTGTTGCTTCATGTAAAGAACTTGAGCACAACAACTACCCGCAGCAACATATTCTGCCTCAGCAGTAGATAGTGCAACAGAATTTTGTTTTTTACTAAACCAGGAAACTAATGCATGACCTAAGAAGTGACATGCTCCACTAGTGCTTTTTCGATCTATTTTACAACCAGCATAATCTGCATCTGTGTAGCTGATTAGATCGAAAGATGTGTGTTTAGGGTACCATAACCCTAGGTTAATTGTACCACTAAGATATCTAAGAATGCGCTTAACTGCAATTAAATGAGATTCTTTTGGAGATGATTGAAAACGTGCACATAAACACACACTGAACATAATATCTGGTCTACTGGCTGTCAAATATAATAAGCTACCAATCATACCTCGATATACTTTCGAGTCAACTGTCTTACCGGATTCATCTTTATCAAGTTTAGTAGATGGGCTCATTGGTGTTCCAGTTTCCTTAGCACCTTCCATCCCAAACTTCTTCAGCAATTCCTTAATATATTTTGATTGATTGATGAATGTCCCACTTTTTACTTGCTTAATTTGCAATCCGAGAAAGAATGTAAGTTCTCCCATCATGCTCATTTCAAATTCATCCTGCATAGTCTTAGCAAAAACTTGACACATATTTTCATTAGTAGCACCGAATATTATATCATCAACATAAATCTGAACCAAAAGAATATCATCATTTTCGTATTTAATGAAAAGAGTTGTGTCGATTTTTCCTCTTGAGAAACCTTTTTTAATCAAGAAACCACTGAGTCTCTCGTACCACGCTCTAGGAGCTTGTTTGAGTCCATATAGTGCTTTTGTGAGTTTGAAAACATGATTTGGAGAAATATGATTTTCAAAACCTGGAGGTTGCTCAACATATACCTCTTCATTTATAAAACCATTTAAGAAAGCACTTTTAACATCCATTTGAAAAAGTTTGAAATCTTTATAACAAGCATATGCAAGTAGCATTCGAATAGCTTCTAATCTTGCGACTGGTGCATATGTCTCATCATAATCAATTCCTTCTTCTTGATTGTAACCTTGGGCTACAAGTCGAGCCTTATTTCTAGTAATGACTCCGGACTCATCTTTCTTGTTTCTAAAAACCCATTTTGTTCCAATAATAGTATGATTTTTGGGTTTAGGAACAAGTGTCCAAACATCATTTCTTTCAAATTGATTAAGCTCTTCTTGCATAGCTAGAATCCAAGATTCATCAAGAAGTGCTTCATCAATATTTTTAGGTTCAATCTGAGATAAAAAAGCAGTATGATTGCAAATATTTCTAAGAGATGATCGAGTGCTTACACCTTGTGAAGGTTCTCCCAGAATTTGTTCCACTGGATGATCTTTCACAAATTTCCACTGTTTGGTTGCATCTCGTATTAAATTTTGATGATCTTTCCTGATGTCTCCATGTTGGACTTCCTCTATTGTGTTCTCTTTGTTGAGATTGAGACTTTCTGTATTATTTATACCTCCTGTTTCTTCATCAATGGATTTCTTGGAGAGTAGAGAATTAGATTCATCAAATACTACATGCATAGATTCTTGTACAGTTAAAGTCTTTTTATTGAATACTCTATAAGCTTTACTATTTGTAGAATACCCGAGAAAAATACCTTCATCCGATTTTGCATCAAATTTGCCTAAATTATCCCTGTCATTCAAAATAAAACATTTGCATCCAAATACATGAAAGTAACCAATGTTGGGCTTTTTCTCATTCCAAAGCTCATAGGGGGTTTTATCTAATTTAGACCTTAACATAACTCTATTTATAACATAACATGCAGTACTTACCGCTTCGGCCCAAAAATAACTAGGCAAGTTGTTCTCATTAAGCATTGTTCTTGCCATCTCTTGAAGAGATCTATTTTTCCTCTCTACTACCCCATTTTGTTGAGGAGTTCGAGGAGCAGAAAAATTATGCACAAAACCATTTTCATCACAAAATGTTTCAATATTTTTATTAACAAACTCTTTTCCCCTATCACTTCGGATACTTGAAATAGTATAGCCCTTTTCATTTTGAATTCTCTTGCATAACTTGGTAAAAGCATTATGTGCCTCATCTTTATGAGCAAGAAAGATGACCCAAGTATATCTAGAGAAATCATCAACAATAACAAAAGCATAATATTTTCCTCCTAGACTTGCAACTCTATTTGGTCCAAAAAGATCCATGTGTATCAGTTGCAGTGGTCTAGTAGTGGAAATATATTTCTTGGTTTTAAAAGAAGTTTTTGTTTGTTTACCAAATTGGCATGCATCACAAATTTTGTCTTTAAGAAAATTTGCCTTTGGTAAACCTCTCACAAGATCATTTTTTGAAAGTTTGGAAATAAGTTCCATGTTGGCATGACCTAGTCTTCTATGCCATAACCAATTAGTTTCATTTTGTACTGAAAAACAAATAGCATCTTGTGAGGTAATTTCTTCAAAATCGATTGTATAAACATTATTACTTCTAAAGGCAGTAAAACAAATGTTATAATCATGATCATTCAAAATAATGCACTTATCCATTTTGAAAGTAACTGTAAATCCTTTATCACATAATTGACTTATACTCAAAAGATTATGTTTTAGACCTTCAACAAGTAGAACATCTTCAATTATGAGAGAAGATTTATTACCAATTTTACCTATTCCCACGATCTTCCCTTTCGAGTTGTCTCCAAATGTCACGTGTCCTTCTTCTTTAGATCTAAGATCAAAGAACTTAGTCTTGTCTCCCGTCATGTGTCTTGAACATCCACTATCTAAAAACCATTTGTTTTTGCTTGTAGAGGACTTCATGCATACCTATAAAAACAATTAAAATGATTTTTCTTGGTACCCAAGTTCTTTGGGTCCTTTATTTATTAGTATTAGAAGAAACAAGATTTTTAGGTACCCATATGGCCCTAATAGTCATTGTATGTTTTCTTCTAATAGGACAAGTATGATAATTATGACCATTTCTATTACAAAAATTACAAATAGCATGTGACATATATGAAAATCTTGAATGATTATAATAGTATCCTTTTTTGACAAACTTATTATGAAAAGAATTTTGAATATTAGACTTTGATGTAGAAGGATTATCAAAGAAGTTTTTATAAGGTTTGAACTTTTGTTTTGGCATATATCCCAAGCCTGCCTTGTCAAAAACACATCTTTGACTACCAAGAAGTTTTTCAAAATTTCTTTTTCCATTCGTAAAGTTTTCAACAATATTTTCTAAATCAGTTTTCTTTTTCTTCAACTCAAGATTTTCGTCTTTCAAAACAATATTTTCTTTTCTTAAAATATCAATTTCGTTTGTTAAAGAAGAATTTTTCTTTTTCAAAGCAGTATATTTGATACCCAATTTTTCAAATTCTTCATATACCTCTTCTAAAACATTTTGCAATTCTTCATATGAAGGATTTTCAATATTATCAAAATTTGTTACCTCAATATCATCTTTAGCCATAAGACAGAGATTTGCTGATTCTTCATTGCTTGCTTCACTATCTGAGCTACTTGAATCATCATCCCATGTAGCTTTCATTGCTTTCTTGCCTTTGTTTCGATCTTTCTTTAGCAGGGGACAATCTGGCTTGATATGACCAGGCTTATTGCATTTATAACAAATTAAAGTATCATTTTTACCTGAATCTTTCTTGGAAAACTTTTTGAATGATTTCCTCGGAGGAGTTTTATTTTTCTTTAAGAATCTCTGAATTCTTCTTGTTATCATCGCAACTTCTTCATCTTTATCGTCATTTTCCTCATCTTCATCACTTTCACTTTCATGAGGAACAGCTTTAAGTGCCAAGCTCTTCTTTGGCTTTCCTTCTTCTTCTCCTCTTTTCAATGTGTACTCATGGGTGATAAGTGACCCGATGAGTTCATTCACTTCGAGCTTCTTGAGGTCTCTAGCTTCAAGAATCGCTGTCACTTTTGATTCCCAACGTTTTGGTAGAGAGTTGAGAATTTTTCTTACCATTTCCACTTTGGAATAAACTTTGCCAAGAGCTGTCAAGCTGTTTATGATGTTAGTAAAACGAGTGTGCATGCTAGAAATAGATTCATCATCATTCATCTTAAACATTTCATATTCATGAGTAAGAATATAAATTTTTGATTCCTTAACTTGAGAAGTTCCTTCATAAGTAACTTCCAAGTTATCCCAAATTTCTTTTGCCGTAGCACAAGTCATTACTCTATTAAACTCATTACCATTGAGAGCATTATATAATAAATTCATAGCAGTTAAATTCAAAGTATAAAGTCTATCGTCTTCACGATTAAACTCTTCTTCTTCCTTTTTGACCTTTACTCCATCAACCACTTTTGTTGGAATATAAGGTCCATTTACAATGCATTTCCAGATTTCTCGACCTTGAGCCTGAAGGAATATTCTCATTCTAACTTTCCAGAATGAGTAATTGTCTCCACAAAAGAGTGGAGGCCGACTGCTAGATTGACCTTCACCAAATGAAGCTGCAATGTTAGCCATAAGATCTTAACTCAAAAGATAGTTAATCTTATAATAGAGCTTTAGCTCTGATACCAATTGTTGCCCAGATGACTAACACAAGAGGGGGGGTGAATTGAGTTGTTTTTAAAAAAAATAACAATTATAAATCAAATATACAATATAAAATATAAACAAAATATGAAACAACAATAAATATAAAGAGTAAGGGTAAGAGAGAAGCAAACTCAGTATGTTAACGAGGTTCGGCCCCACTGCCTACGTCCTCGCCTCAAGCTACCCCTTGAGGATCCCCGAATTCACTATTCAATCTCCTTCAGGTGGAGATAGAAACCTATTACACCTTTGAACAACACCGCTACAAAGGATCCGTGTAGAACACCCTCTACACTTGCAATCACCTTACACGTGGTGATTCAACGATTCCCTGTGTAGAACACTTTCTACACGCACAAGGGTTGTACACACCCTTTTACTGATACAAGAATTGATAGTGGGTAGGATATCAGAAAACACTCCTCAATGAGTGAAATAAGAACAATACAAGCACAAACTATATCTCTCAAAATGAACAAGGGTTAAGGCTCAATGCTTAGAGAAGAGAGAATGAAAGCTTTGAATGAGAGTTGTATGCTCTTGGTGTTGTGAATGTGAAGCTCTCAAATGATCTATTTATAGGCATATGAGACTTCATATTCAAATTTAAAAAGATTCACATGTCAAAGACATCATCATTCACTTTTCAAAAATTCAAACCTAATCTTTTTACTTTTTGCATATGACAAAAGGAGCACACTTTGCTTTTCAAAAAAATCAAACCTAATCTTTTACTTTTTGCATATGACAAAAGGAGCACACTTTGCTTTTCAAAAATTTCAAACCTAATCTTTTACTTTTTGCATATGACAAAAGGAGCACACTTTACTTTTCAAAATTTTCAAACAAAGACATCTTTCTTTTGCATAAGTCAAGAAAAACATCAATCACTTTTGAAATTATTCAAATAAAACATGCACATGTGAAAGATGACAATCAATCATCTTTAATATTTTCAAAATTCAAACCTTTAATCATGGCATGCACATGTGAAAGATGACAATCAATTATCTTTCAAAATTTTCAAATTTAATTTTCAAAAAATTCATACACATGTGGAAAATGTATTTTAATGCTTTATGATAAAATATTTATTTTTGAGCCTTAATCCTAATTTCGAATTTTGAAGAGATTTACAACATTACTCTATGACTTTAATGTGAACTTGTTCCCTTCTTGCTCATACTTGGTTCCTTGATATGCTTGACTCCATTGTGTGGACAACTTGAGCTTGAGACTCCTTCATTCTTTGAATTCATTTGTTATCATCAAAATCTATGTGTAAATATATAATTACACAAAACTTGAAACCTTAAGTTCAACAAGCTGAGTAAGAAAATCACACCCATATACACGAAACAAAAAAAAAAAAAAACAATCTGTAATACACGTGTAAATCTAAAATTGAAAACAAAAATTCCTCAGACGATTACAGAAACAGAGAGGGGGGAGATCTCAGAGAACCTTACACCCAGACCCGACGGCTGCCGTTTTCCTCATTTCTGTTGAGAGCACACACTATTTTGTGTGATTTTCTGGAGGGTTGCGGTTGTTCGTGGTGAAAACTTGAGATAGAACAGAGAGAAGGGAGGAGAGATTGGGATCGACTGAGGGAGAGAGAAAGAATTAGAGGGAGGCTGAACAGAGGATTTACGAGACGGAGATAGACGGAGAGAAGAAGAGTGCGGCGGCTGTTGTCGGTGGAACCTCGGCGAGACGGCTACGCGAGGAGAGAAGATGTAGCGTTGTTTAGTACGGAGAGAGAAAGAGAGTCAGAGAGATATGGAAGAGAAGTTCTGAAAGATGATTCATTACCCAGAATGAAAACGGAATAGCCGAAACCGACCCGAATATTTTCGAGTCGGGTAATCGGGTAACGGAAGAGACACGGAATACTTCCGTTCGGTACAGGCACATTCGGTTCGGGTCATAACAGACTCTTTCCGGGTCGGGTCGGGTCAGCGTACACCCCTAATATTATTATGGAATATGTACTCATCTTCTCATTTAAGTTATCAAAAATTTTAAGCTGACCACTCCATCAAAACTTCAACAGAGATATCCTTGATGGTTAAAAGAGTCCCAACCCCATTGCTCTGATGTGATTCAATTCCTCAATGCTACTTTGCACAAATCATTTGGAGACAATCTTAATTCATGCATGCTATCATTCATCAATATTTCATATATATATCCACATTTTGCCGGAAGTTATTTTGGCAAAAAACCGAGCATTAATCGAGTTAATATTTTTGTAATATTTTTAAAAATATGTCAATATTTATTTAAAAAAATGAGTATTCGTATCGAATTATTTGTGATAAAATTGATTATTTATGATGAAAATAAATTCATTTTAATAGAAAATAAACATTTTCTTTTAGGAATTAATACATGGATAAACAAAGTTTCTACCCCATCAAGATTTTCCGTAATTTTTTTCCATCTAAATTTTCATCCTCAGGCTCAAAACTTGGGAATCTTTCCAGCAATACCATATCTCACTGCTGTAACTACTCGTGCAGTGAGTGAAAGAGACCCAAGGTTGGAGCATTAAATGCCTTTATTAAATGTTTCAGAAGTTGAATTTTAAAGAAAAAAAACCTTAAAATGGAAGCAGATTCACCTTTGACGACGAGTGGTACCATTACCTCCGGTGGGGTCGGTATCATTAATTGTCATCGTTACGCATGACGTACGTAAGTGAAAATTTCTCACAATATCTGGATGTTAAAGTAACATTTGATATAGTTTGTAAGTATAAAATTTGATGTATAATTATTTTTACTTATTATAAAAATTTTACTAGTAATTATTTTTATGTATTTTTTTATACATTTTACTAATGTAATTAGTTGAATATTAAAAAAAATTTGACATAACTAATTATATTAGTAAAGTGTATAGAGAGAATGTAAAAGTGATTGTATGTACCATTATTCGTGTAAGCATTGTTCAATTCTTTTAAAAATGAATACAGTCTATTATTAAAAAATCATTATTATTTTTCATATATATCTCGTATAAAGAGATTACACGGCACTTACGTATTCCACGATTAAAAATATCATTTATATTGGTCTTAATATATAAGATGTTAAAGTTTCGAGCTTTACTTAAAAAAAAAAAAAAAGTGACTGAATTTGAAGTTTATATGAAATATTATTTTTTTATTAGTAGATTTTATTTTATTTTTTAAGAGAATGCATAAGATTTAGATGTCTTAAAATTGTATATAATGTTACTCTACTCGTATTATAATCACGGGCTAAGAACTTTGAATTCATAACCAACGTTTTCAATACCGTACCGTACTGGCTGGTACGGTCGATTTTGTACGGATATGGTATCTATTTCATACCGGTCGAAATACCAGCCGGTACGTTTCGGCCTATATTTCGGCCTGCGTTCCGGCCGGTATTTCGGCCTTTAGTTTTTTATTTTTCATTTTTTCAAATTGTAAACTCATTTTTTGACTCTCAATTCAGACCAGACTATTTATAATTTATATATATGTATTCATGTATAATTTCTTCATATATAGACTATTATTTTGAAATATAATTTATATATATAATTTATTCATATATCGACTATCCCGAAACGATACTGGTATCGAAATATTTCATTCCAATACCTTGACCGGTACGTCATCCGGTACGATATTCAAAACATTATTCATGACACATTTTTTTCATATAATTACATATATATATATATATATATATACACACAGAATCAACTTACAAAACACATTTATCTAGGTAAGTAAAATGATTATTTTTAAAAAAAAATGATATATAAAACAATCTTATGGTGTGCCGACATTCAATCATGCAATCTATCTAACCCTAACAATATCAACCGCATTCCATATCAATCGGCTAGCAGAATTCATATTTAACAATGTATACTTCAGCAACCTAAAGTCCAAGTCACATTTCCGTAGATAATACAAATTATCAGAGAAACATTCACACTAAAGGTACATTTTAATTGTTGAAAAATGCAAGAATGTAAAACAAAGTTACTTTCTTTTAACTCAACCCCCAGGGCTCAAATTGCAATTATCTTACCCTCGTTTTGGAATCCTAACCAGCAGAAGGGGAAAATAATACAAATCTGAAAGTAACGAATAACTTTATACCTAGGTGCAATTGTTTCTCTACATCCAAAGCATCTATCGAAAGATCCAAACAACCATGTCTCCGAATCATACTTCATTCAAAACAACATCGATATATTCTATGAAATTAACCATAACATGCAGGGTTTCTTTTGGGAGTAATCTCAAATATGCAGTTTAAACCCATCGTGCTTATAACTTTGAGGACAAAATTGCAATCTCAAATATATAGTTTAAACTTTAAACCCATTGTGCTTATACAGTAATCTCAAATATTAACTAAAGTGCAAAATTGTAAAATCATAAAATAAAACTTAACACCTCCCGTGCACGAAGCTTTACGTAAAGAAAATGCAAAGCTTATTTTAGTTTACAAAGGGTAAGCCCCTTTGTGTGAGAGAGAGAGAGAGACTCACCAAGAGGGAGAGGTAGTGAGCGGAGGGACAAGGGCTAGGCAGTGGTCTTGGGTGGTCGACAACGTGGGAAAAACATTGAAAGAGAGTGAGTGAGACGAGAGAGTACACACAGAGAGAGAAAAATATCAGTAAGCTATGAGAGGGAGAGAAAGACCGCACAACATACTCACCAAGAGGGCAGCAATGCAGCTGTGACAAGGTGGTTGGGAAGCGGCGAATCACAGAGTGGTTGGGGCGTTGGTGTCACTAGGCTTCCCTTGCCATGGCTGGTGGCACCACACGAGATGAAGTGTGCTTTGTTTTGAGATGCAAAAACAGAGGTCCTTCGGTAAGGTTGAGGGTGGTGTTTTTCAACAAGGGTTTGCGGCTGGCTATGGAAGTGAGGTCTGGGCATGAGGAGTGGGACAGAAGCAATGTTTTGAATACCGTACTGGATGTTGTATTGGTCAAGGCACTAGAACGAAATATTTCGATACCGGTACCGTTTCGGGATAATCGATATATAAATAAATTATATTTCAAAATAATAGTCTATATATGAATAAATTATACATGAATACATATATATATATATATAAATTATAAATAGTCTGATCTGAATTAAGGGTCAAAAAATAAAGTTACAGTTTGAAAAAATGAAAAAAAAAAAAGGTAAAGCCGAAATACCGGCCGGTACAGGCTGGTACAGGCCGAAATACAGGCCAGTACAAAACAAGTACAATACTTGTACCGAACCAGTGGCTTGTACGGAATATACCAGCTGGTACAGTACGGTATTAAAAATAGTAGATAGAGGTGTTGCACTAGGACTGCTATGGCTTTACGCAGTGGTTGGGTTGTGGTTACTTGAAGGTGGTGTTGCCGAGTGTTCACAAATGAGGGTAGATGCTATGAGTAGTTTGGATAGGAGGAAATAGTGAAATGGGATAAGAGGAAATGCTGTTGGAAAAATCTATTGAGACAGTTAAGCATGCGGTGGATTTGTGGCTCGCGGTGAGGAGTTATTTCAAGGCGATATTAGCTCATCCGACTCAAGCTCACATACCACTACTTGTTCTAGTTCGTCCTCATCCGACACGTCTTATTGTGAGACTTCTGGTTCCAGCAACAAGCGCAATTCCTCATAGATGAATTTTGGGAAGACAAATTCGGAGGACACCTCTGCCTCTGGGTTTGACGCCAACTTTTAGGATTTCTGTTTTGGGTTTAGTAGAATCTCTCTGTTTTAATGGAGTTATAACGTAGTTAATACTCTCTCTTTCTCTGGAGCACTCAAATAATAGAGGTTAGACATGGTTGAGAGGTTCTTACGTCAGCTGCATACTAATGCATTTTCCATACTTATATTATTGAAGACAGGTGGAATAGCGACGAGATGCCAGATTATTACGTGTCAACTCATATATTTTTATTTTTTTAATATTGATTAATAAAGTGATTATTATTAAATTTTTATTTTTTTATTCTTTCTTAATGATTAAGAATATTTAAAAAATACTTAAAAAAAGAAACAAATATTAAAATTATTTGTACTAGTGTGCATATTTAAGGTACACACTTGGTGTGCACCCCAACATTATCGTATATATCTATTCTATTATAATAAGTGACTATCTAATTGATGAATAGTAATTTTTCTTATTTTCCATTAACTTTTTTTTTTGTTATTAAAAAAAATTCTATGTGCAATCACTTTTACGTACTCTTTTGTGTACTTTATTAATGTGATTAGTTAAATATTAAAAAAATTGATGCACCCAATCACATCAGTGGAGTGCACATAGAATATATAAAAATGACTATATGTAACATTATTCTATTTTTTTTATATATAATTATCTTTATAAATCAAGCATTTTTCAAAAGAAGTTTGAAAAACTACAACGAATGGTATGCTTGAGAGCAACAATTTGTTTCAAACTTGTAATTAATTAATACCTTTGTAGAGTATGAATAATGAGATTTGGTTTGGAAAGTGAGTTGAGATTAAAGTTAAATAAAATATTATTATTTTAGAATTTAAAAAAATTGAATTGTTTATTATATTCTGTGTGGGAATTTTAAAAAATATATATAATGATAAAAAAAAATGAGATGAGGTGAAACTGACCGCAAGTGCATTGTTTTAAATACTGTACCGTATCAGCCAGTACGGTCAGTATATTCCATACTGGCCACTGATCTGGTACAGGTATTATACATGTTTCGTACCGCTTTAAATACCAGCATTACTGGCCAATATTTTAGCTTGTACCGGTCTATATTTCAGCTCGTATTGATCGATATTTCGGCTTTTACTTTTTTTTTTTTCCATTTCTTCAAACTGCAAGTTTATTTATTGACCTCCAATTCAGACCAAGTTATTTATAATTTATATATATGTATTTATATATAATTTATTCATGTATAAATTATTATTTTAAAATATAATTTATATATATAATTTATTCATATATCAATTATTCTAAAACAATACATGAAATAATACTAATATAAAAATATTTTGTTTCAATACTTATACATTCAAAATTTTGCTCAACGCCATCCCTGTATGGTCCCCACTGCCATTAAATGCAAAATGCAGAGGAATTTTAGGCAACTCGTTGATTTCTCTTAAAACTTCTAAAAAAAATAAGCAAGAAGTAACCCTATTTTGTAGCCCTAATTAATAAAGGATAAAAATAGTAAAGAACAGCAAGAGAATCCAATGCAATGCTGCTGCTTTGACTGGTCTCCCATGTGGACAACCTCTTTCCTTCTTTTCTAAGGAATGTTAAGGTTGATGCAAATCTTTCCCTTCAAGCTTAAATTCCTTTTTAATAGTCCTATCCCAACTTTGGTACCTCCCATTTTCCATGTTCCATTCCAATTACAGAGAATCTTCAAACACCAACATTTTCTCGATGGATACATGTTTAGAGTCCACAGGCATATAATTTTAAAAAATATTACAGTTAAAAAAGAACTCATAAATTGACATTAATTCATTTGATATTTTATATATATATTATAATTTAACGTAATATATCAATTCATATCATTTTATAAATTTAATATTTTTAAATATTTTTTATTTTTGTGTACTTTTTCTTTAAAAATCATATATATATATATATATTTTAATGGCTTGCACGGCCTAAACCGTGAATTGTTCTCTTAAATTCATATTCCAAGAGAACAACATTGTGTACCGTTAACACACTGCGCGTAGAGGTAGAGCCACGAGAATTCCATAATTGTTTTTACAGAAACTTGAAAAGCAAAAGCTTCCTTCCCCTCCACATACCCTCTCTCAGCTCTTCTGCTCCAGCTTTCATCAGTCTCGAGAGAACTCACTCTTTCAAGCTGTCCACATCTCGCTGACATAAAACTCCAGAAAGCGTACCATATATATGCCACTGAAACATTAGAAAACAAAAAAGAAAAGATCACATTTCTTTTATCATTGTATACTGCAAAAATTGTCGTTATATTTTATATGCAATGCAGGATTTGTTCCACCATGCATGGACTGCATGCCAATCCCTACTCGAGGACCGCATAATTTGTTCTTTTCCCCTCATTCATCTCTCTGCCATTCGCATTTAATAAGGATACCAACCACACTCAGATTGAGAGGCTCCTTTAAAGTAAACGAAAATCACCACAGTTCTGTTACAAGCTGTTCTGGCGCCTTAGATGTTGCTGCTGGGCATTGCTTCGTGAATATCTTTTCATGGGGAAGAAGATTGGGGGAAGCTCGTGGTTAACTGCTGTTAAAAGGGCTTTCAGGTCTCCTACCAAGGACAATGAGAAGAGAAGCAGCAGAAGGAGAGAAGAAAATGAACAGGAGGAAGAAGAAAGGGTACGGAGTTTTGTTTTCGTTCAAAGCTTCGATCATTACACCACAAAAATAAGAAAAAAGAAACTGTTTCAACTTCTTGTAATTACGCAATGGTGAAATATGTCGCTTGACCATAGTGAAAATGTTTTTTTTTTTTTTGCAGAAGAGAGGGAAGCGAAGATGGATTTTCCGGAAGCCTTTGAATCAGGAAACGACTCTACAACATGACCGCGAGACAAGGACCATAACCACCAAAGCTAATATGGCAGCAACCACTACTAGTGCAGTGACTATGGCGCCGACGAATCATGTTACCGAGGCTGCAGATGCTGAGCAAAGACATGCCATTGCTGTAGCCATGGCAACCATAGCTGCTGCTCAGGCGGCTGTAGCAACGACCCAAGTAGCTGTAGAGGTTGTTCGGCTCACCCGGCCTTCCATTTTCGGTCGAGAACACTATGCTGCCATTGTCATTCAGACTGCGTTCAGAGGATATTTGGTGAGTAAGAGAGCAAATCGGTTTCTTATTTTCAGCATGAAAACTCATGTTATAATTTAGCAAAATCAGTTTGATTAAAAAATCATAATCGTTGTTGTTATGAAGGCAAGGAGAGCTCTTCGGGCACTCAAGGGGCTGGTAAAGCTGCAGGCCTTGGTAAGAGGCCACAATGTTCGAAAGCGAGCAAACTTAACTCTTAGATGCATGCAGGCTCTCGTTCGAGTCCAGGCTCGGGTATGTGACCAACGCAAAAAGAGGCTTTCAAACGAAGGGAGCATAGGCTCCGCCATTACTGAACCGAGTAATAGCTCATGGGGCTCACAATTTGCTGAAATGAAATCCATGGTACTAAGTTAATTAGTATACAATATTTGTTACACAGAGCTTTGGGTGCCAATTAATTTGGTTTTTAAAGTTTTCTATGCAGTCTAGAGAAGAAAGTTTCACTGCCGATGATTGGATATATTGGGATCACCACCACCCACAAACAATGGAGAAGAACATTCAAGCCATGCTGCAGAAAGCGAAGGAAGCTGCCATGAAACGGGAAACGGCCCTGAGTCAAGCCTTCTCCAACCAGGTAAAATTTGCCTTCTTTTTTCCTCCGACTACGGGAATCTGTTCTCCAATCTTGTTGCTGATCTATAGCTCATTGTTATAACTTTGTGTATGATTTCATCAAAGATGTGGAGAGCTGGTACGGACCCAAATGCAAGTGAAGAAGAGTTTGAAGAGATGCCTAAATGGCCTGATCAGTGGACAACAACGAAGCAATGGGAGAGTAGCAGAGGCAGGGTCTCATTTGATCAAAGAGACCCCATAAAAACAGTTGAGATTGACACCTTTAGACCTTACTCCTACTCAACACCCAATTCACAGAGATCACATAATTATCAGCATCAAAGCTACCAATTGCAGAGACCCAGTTCATTTTCTGTGCCCTCTCCTCTCCATAGAGCCCATAAAAATCTCACCGTCCACTCACCAATCACACAATCTCCATACAAAACAAGGCATCTCCAAGTGCATTCGGCTAGCCCTCGATGCTCGAGAGAGAAAAGGAATCAACAAATGTCTCAGCTGCCTGGCATAGGCTCCACTTGCAGGCACGGAATATTGGGAGGAGTGAGCAGTGGCGGTGATGGGGCCGCTTCACCAATGCCAAACTACATGGCTGCCACTGCATCTGCCAAGGCTCGGTTTCGGTCACAAAGTGCACCAAGGCAGAGGCATTCAACCCCAGAAAGAGAGAAGGCGGGGTCAGCGAGGAAACGCCTTTCGTTCCTAGTTCCTGATGACCCTTGTGAAGGCCCTGGCGATGGCGGCCATGATCTTGGAATGGAACGGAGCTCTAACATGTCATTTTGTTGCAGAGACAGCCTTGGTGATCAAAGATCTCCCCCTTCAAGGAATTATCTTGGGAGGTTCTTGATGTAAGAAAAGCCTGTAAAAAAATGACCGGATGGCCATGATGCCAATTGTGGTTGCAATGCTAATCTGTAGCCGTCAGAATAGCATGAAGTGAGAGAGAGAGAGTTTGATGAATGGGAATGTATGATTGGACGCACATCATGATCAGGGGATCCCATAATTAGACCTTGAAAGGAAAATTACTTATCTCTGTCAGTTTCCACAACTATCTTCTTCATTAAAATGATTAAAAAAATCCTCTATTTTATTCTAAACAAGGACTACTCAGTTCATTGGAAACAGAAACGTTATCCTTACAACTCAAGCCTCGAAAGTAATCGGATCCAATGTGCATCACACCAACCAGTTAACTAGTTATACTTTCATCTCTATATAAAATTTAGCATATTTATTATCTAATAAAAGATTGTTTAATAATAATAATAAATGTGTAACAGCTTACAAATAATAAGATAAAAATAAAATAATAATGTAGTGCATTCCAAAAAGCAGATATATATCATAGTATATGCATGTTCTATATAGTATCTTTTTAACAATGTTTAGCAGAGATTCATCCCAAGGAATTGTGTCCACCACCTTTATTCAACAAAAAGTAAGAACCAAGCATGCATTGACAGGATCAAGATATTCTCCATATCCCATATTTCAAGGGGAAGAGACAACTAAAGAGATTCCTCGACAAATTTGAGGATAGAAGGAAAGTCGAAGCTTGAGAAAGTTCACAAATGTTAGACCCTCCACCTAATTAGCATGTAACCCCCTCAGATAAGAATTGTAATCAGAAATGACCAAAAAACCAAAAAAATCTAGATCAGTGGTTTCAGTTTAACAGTATTTTGAGTCTTTTAGCACATAGAAACCTTTGTGTCTGGGACTCTAAAAATTTACAGAGAACATTGTTATGCCTTGGGTAATAAACGATTGAATGATTCTCAGAATTGGAGAATACCACCAAAATTTCATATTAACTTTTGACGTAGTTGTTAGAAACACATGCAGCACAACAACGACAATTTGCAGATCATGTGATGGTTCTCCAATATTGGTCCAAACCAGTTTCATAAAAAAGCAAAAATCCCAATCAAGGAGAAGCCACAACTATGTTTATAGGAATCACTGAAGCAAAAGAGCAACAAATCAAGAAGCTTACAATTGCATGCAGGATATTCACTAATGGCAATACAAGCAATTGAGGACCCAGAAAAAGACTTCAGAATCTCAGATTCTACTATTGAACCAATAGCCAGAGATATCAAAACCTTATTGCAGTCCTTTGAAAGCCGGAACACAAGGAAAATAAATCGAAATCATAATCGATGTGGGCATTCCATTGTTATTTAATATTTATATTCCTCCCTACTTAATAAGTTTCTATAGTGGTAAAGACCCCCTGTTAATTTTTTAATATATCACAGCCGTAATCTAAGGACCCTGTAGTTTGGCTCATCTAATTATATGAATGCTGCTTGTCTAAAAAAGAAAAAAAACAGGATCCCAAGTCTTGAGGCTTACCGGCCAATGTCTCTAGGCTAATGGCTAACAACGTGGTCGTTTCAGCTTCAAATGTATGAGCATCTCCAAACTTTTGTACCGATTAAGAAGAAAGGTCTTAAATGGGAAAAGTAGTATGAAGAATTATATCTTGTTTGGATTCAGAGAGTGTTTCATCTCATCATTATAACTTTTTCAAATTTTCACAAAATATAATAAACAATTTAATTTTTTTAAATCCAAATTCAACTTTTTTAAATTCTAAATTAATAATAATAATAATAAATAATATTATAACAAAATTTTATTCAACTTTTATCTGAAACTATCACGTCTCATATCTAAAACCAAATGCCCCCTTAGTTATATTGAGGCAGTGGCAGGAGTAGGGATAAAGAACTGAAATCTAGAATCAATAGAGAAGAATTCTCTCAAAAGATTTGACAATTTAACTGACAATAATAATAATAATAATAATAACCAACTACTTAAAATGATTCTAGACTTGGCTTCTTATAGGGATAAAGGACTATTTAAAATGACCCTAAACTTCCTTTTTATATATTTAATGGCAATGTAACCTGTGTTAATAAGAGACGTGTAACGTGCTTTATCCCTTGGTTATGTTTTCTCTAATAACATGGGCTGAAATACCTATCAAAAGAAGAAAGTTCTGATACCCTAAAATATTTGAAATGTCCTATTGACACAGAGCTAGTATCATAAATATATAGTGGTCTGTGGGCTCGCGTGCTTGAGAGAAAGAGAGGAAGAGGGGCCTGGTTTGCTTTGTAAGATGGAAAATATAATTGGCTTCTTTTCATCATGCTCTTCGTTTCTAACCAACCCGGCCCATTATTGAAGCTTTTCTTTCAATGGAAGTGTCTGCACACAATCAAGATGTTGGAGACTGTTTCTTTAACATCTGTTGGCATTTCCCACCCCCACCGCTTACGTAACGCATCCCCATACATTCTCTAAAGCATTGAAAAATAATCAAAAAATTCATCCCAAAAGGAATGAAAAGAGATGGAAAGATAACACATCAAACACACCATCCTCAGCAATAGCAACTACAAGGAGTATCATCTAAACTCATGCATGAAAAGTTGTCCTTAGTTCATTACCATGTTCTTGCTGTTTTCATGCTATGTTCTTTCCTTTATTGGGTTTCATTTGGTTTACTCAGTTTCATTGCCTCCATCAGCCATATACCTTATTGAATTCCGCCATAGCCTCCCCAAACATTCTCAGCATCTCCTGCTATGGAACGAGTCCAATTCACCTTCTTCACCTTGCCAATGGCCAGGAGTTCATTGCTATCCCAATAACAGCTTTCAAGTCAAGGCGTTAAACCTCTCAGGCTTTGGACTCTCAGGTGTCTTGAACAACTCGATTTCCCATCTCTGCCTCCATAAACGTTTGCTCTCTCTTGACCTCAGTGGCAACAGTTTTAGTGGTGAAATCCCTCTACTGCTCGGAAATTGTGCCCAACTAAATACCATTCTTCTCAATGACAATGACTTCCGAGGGCCAATCCCACCTGAGCTTTTCGGATCAAAGCGGCTTTCACGGCTTGATTTGGGATATAATTCTCTCTCTGGTAATATTCCTCCTGAGGTAAGCTTCTGTATCAATCTCAAATACTTGGGATTGTACAATAATTATCTGAGAGGAGAGATTCCAAGTGAGATATTCTCTCTACCAGCTTTGAAGTATCTTTATTTGCACACAAACAACTTCACGGGTTCTTTACCAGATATTTCCCCTTCCTGTGCAATATCTGATCTTTGGATTCATCAAAATGCCTTTTCTGGATCATTGCCTAATACTTTGAGCAACTGCCACAACCTTACTACGCTTATTGCATCTTATAACAACTTTGGAGGGGTTATTTCAATAGAGATCTTCGAGGGTCTTTTGCAACTTGAGGTTCTTTATCTTGATGAAAACAATCTTGAAGGGGAAATACCGGAGACTTTGTGGGGCCTTGAAAGATTGCAAGAGCTTGTTCTTTCCGGGAACAAGCTGAATGGAAGTATACCTGAAAGAATTTCTCAATGCCATTTGCTAGCAGTTATTGCCCTCTCAAGTAATAAGCTGGTGGGTCAGATTCCTCATTCAATTGGAGATTTAAAATATTTGTACAATTTGTTCCTCTTTGATAACATGCTTGGTGGCTCACTACCTCCTCAGCTTGGAAACTGTACTTCACTTGTTGAACTTAAGCTTCAGAATAACTTCATTGGAGGAACAATTCCTCCAGAAATTTGCAATCTTGAAAATCTCGAGGTCCTTTTTCTTTTCAATAATCATATCAGAGGCCATATTCCGCTACAGATTGGTAGAATGAGTAGTCTAATGGAGTTGGCTCTGTATAACAATAACTTGACTGGTAAAATTCCACTAGGAATTTCCAGTTTGAAAAAGCTCACATTCCTGTCGTTCGCTCATAATAATCTCTCTGGAGAGTTGCCATCGGAGCTTGGCAAGGACAATTCTCCTGGTCTACTTAAATTGGATTTGACTGGGAATAAGCTATATGGACCAATCCCTTCTAGTATATGTACAGGCAATAATCTTTCAGTTTTGGCACTAGGGAACAACCATTTTAATGGAAGTTTTCCAACTGGCATTGAAAAATGCTCTTCTCTTAGAAGGGTGATCATTAGTAACAATCTCTTGCAAGGGACTATACCGGCTGATTTGGGTAATAACTCTGGAATTTCTTTCTTAGAAGTTCGAGGTAACTTGCTTCAAGGAAGAATACCTCCAATGTTGGGACATTGGAGCAATTTATCGATGCTTGATTTTTCAGATAATAGATTTTCTGGAACTATACCTCCGGAGCTTGGTAAACTAGAGGCTCTACAAGTTTTGAGACTTTCTTCAAATAGGTTGGCTGGAATGGTCCCTTCTGAGCTGGGACATTGCACGGAATTGATTGAACTGGACCTCAGCAAGAATGATCTTTCAGGAAGCATTCCTTTGCAGATCATCTCAGTTGCAAAAATGCAGAGTTTTCACCTTGAAGAGAACAAACTCAGTGGAATTATTCCTGACACTTTCTCTTCCCATCATAGTCTGTTTGAGCTGCAGCTTGGAAGCAACATATTGGAAGGCCCTATTCCTTGCAGTTTGGGTAAACTTCATCATTTTAGTTCAATTCTCAATTTGAGCAATAATAAGCTCTCCGGTAATATCCCACAATGCCTGGGCAATCTAGACAAATTGCAAATTCTTGACCTATCAAGTAATAGCTTCTCGGGTGAAATACCAACTGCACTGAACAGTATGATCTCCCTTACCTTTGTGAACATATCGTTCAATACCCTCTCTGGAAAACTCCCTTCTGCTTGGTTGAAGTTGGTGGCTTCATATCCAGGATCTTTCCTTGGCAACCCAGGACTTTGCTTGCTTGGTAATGAAGAAAAGTACTGTGAAGAAGCTAGAAATGTTGGTAAGAGAGGCCAAGTGCCGTCTGGAGTGATTGTAGGTGTAGTAATCTCAGTGTCGCTACTCTGTGCTCTAATTTACATACTAATCGCTAGAGGCTTTGGGAAGAAATCAACTCCTGATCAGTCTCTCCTTCATGATTGTCGATCAATAACTGAAGATCTACCTCAGGACTTACGATTTGAAGATATTATGCGTGCCACAGAAGACTCAAATGACAAGTATGTGATCGGGAGAGGCAAAGATGGGACAGTCTACCGCACAGAATCTGCAAACTCCAGAAAGCATTGGGCAGTCAAGAAGGTGGACTTGTCCAAGACAAGTTTTGTAATTGAGACGAAGACTTTAAACTTAATCAGACATCGGAATGTGGTGAGGATGGCGGGGTATTGCATGAAAGATGGATATGGTTACATTGTCACAGAGTACGTGCCAGGAGGGACCCTTTTTGATGCACTGCACAGAAGTGAACCCCAGTTGGTTTTAGACTGGGACACCAGATATCGTATTGCTTTCGGCATTGCACAAGGCCTTTCTTACCTTCACCATGACTGTGTGCCACAAGTTATCCATAGAGATATCAAATCTGACAACATTCTAATGGACTCTCAAATGGAACCAAAGATAGGAGATTTCGGGATAGCAAAATTGGTTAATAATTCTGATTCAAGATCCACAAGGTCTGCCATTGTAGGAACATTAGGCTACATCGCACCAGGTTAGTCACAAATATAAGTTAAGTACTATTCATCATCTTTTCATCGTTTCCTATTGTGGCATCAAATGATTGGCGGATAACTAAATGATAACAATTAGCATTTGAATCAGTTGATATCACGTGTTATAACTACTTTGCTTTGTATTTCTTGTCGATATTGAAACATTGATATCTGCAGCGGACATTGAAGGATTTATATGACAAGAATACATGCTGTCTTCTCTGATTCTGTGCCTTTTATTTACATTTCAGAGAATGCGTATTCAACTCGGTTGACAGAGAAATGTGATGTATATAGTTATGGAGTCATTCTGCTGGAGCTCCTTTGCAGAAGATTGCCAGTTAACACCTCCTTTGAAGAAGGCTTGGATATTGTCTCCTGGTCAAAGAAGAACCTGCAGGAAAATGATGAGTTCATTTGCTTCTTTGATGAGGAAATCAGTTACTGGGATAGAGATGAACAACAAAAGGCATTGAAGTTGTTGGACTTGGCGCTTGAGTGCACTGAACAAGTGGCAGATGCAAGACCCTCCATGAGAGACGTAGTAGCATTCCTCATCAAGTTGAACGATAAGCATACAACTGGTTTAAGTAATAGACAAAGTTCAAGGTTATAGAATTCAATACAAAAAAAAATTTCCGCTTTCATGCAGATTTTCTTTTTGCTGAATTGGTCCGTCGGTTTGCCTTTAGGAGAAACTGATCTATGGTTTAAAATCTTAAATATATTTATATTGTTTGTTCCATGTAACAATTGTTCACTTGCCAAATTTAAAAGGAAAAATCTTAAAACTTGATAAAAATAAATTTTACAAACTTCATTTTCTACGGGCCAAGCTCATACATTGTATTCAATGACCCAATGCATACATTGTATCAAGACATTTTAATATGGTCTATAGGCGTTCCTATATGACCCAAATAAAAGAGGAGGGGATGTTTGGAACTAGTTTTCATCTCAATTCATCTCATTTTCTTTCCAAACATCACTTGACACAAACATTTTCAAACTAATCATTACAATTTTTTCAAACTAATTATTACATATTTCCCAAACTTTTAAAAAATAAAAAATAAAAAACAATTCAACTTTTTTAAATTTCAAAACAAAAATAATATTATAACAATATTTTTTATTAACTTTTTCTTTCTCATTTCCTAAAATCTTATTAAACATATACTCAAACTATCTTACTACTATTCACAAACTATCTTTTTACTATTTACAAAATTCTGATCTCATTTCATATCAGTCCACAAACATCCCCTAATGTGTCGTCAAGCTTCCATCCCATTTGAGGATGTAAAACGGCTATTTACACCCAATCCGGACCAAAGAGGAATTAATTCGCTTATATGATCCACCATTTGGAAGCAGAAACAAGCAATATGGTAGCACAAATACCATTGCTTCGAGCAATTTCGTTATCATTAAACTTCTCAACCAAAACAAAGCAACTCACAAAGACCATCAATTTGAGCAGATTACCTACGGATCAGAGAAGTTTCAACAAACACAATTAAAAAGCTCTGAACAGTGAAATTCAGAGGGCTATTTTCATCAACAGATTGAGTAATGCTACAAGGGCAAGTAGTAATTATTCCTCAAACAAAAAGGGTGCAGTAAGAAATTTCATGCTTGGAGCCACAACAACAAATTGCGATAGTGTGCCTAAAGGCAGCTATTCTGTTGTCCCCACATGTTCGGAGGTTTGATTTTCTTTCAACTTTTCCAAAGCTGAAATTCGTCTGTCCAATGACTCAGTAATGCCTTTAACCTGGAGAGAGAGAGAGAGAAAGAGAGAGAGAGAGAGAGAGAGAGTCATAATTAGAAATCGAATCCAGGTTTTCCAGAGGAAAAACACAGACATTTCTTATGTGGGCCACTCGTCAAAATGACTTATCGATTGTCATGTGCTTTACTTAGGAAAAAGGTTCCATTAAAATATCCTCCAAAAGACTGACATAATTTTGCAAGTTAAGATATTGAAGTGCTGCTTCATAAACAAACTCTCATTTTGTGTTGTCAGAAGTAGGTTTGGCAATCTTTAACATGACTTGAACACGACATGAAATAATAAAAGTTCAGAGTCGAGCCTAATCAGGTCCAAGTCAGTTTGACAGGAGCCCAATTCATATTAGTCAAAATGAAATGATCAATGTCAGAGTTTATATTTCTCAAGGCCATCACCTAAAGATGCCGTTTAAATTGATATCAAAATCTGACTAATCCATCAGCCACTATGGGGCAATAAATTTAGTCATCTACCATTAGTGGCTTTGAGCATTTGTAACATCCTATGAATAAAATAGGAGCAGAATCTAAGAGTAGAAACAAATACCAAGAAGCTGAACCTCCAAAGGTAAACAAAAGTACTTATTTTATTTACTTTCGCATTTTGTAAAACATTAACAAGCGACATTGTGTGTGTGAAGAATGTTCCTAAATGGGAAGGCAAAAACTGAAAACATTGCTGGACAACAGAAGAAAGAACTTGAAGCATGCAACTAATAGATGATGCAGTCCTAAACAGGTCATATGAGAAATAGGATCTGAACTAAAACCAAACAAAAACAGATTGAACAAGATTTTTTAAGATAATTCACTAAGGAAAGAACATGGAAAGAAATCCGAGCAATTGTGACCATAAAAACTTCTATGCAACATTGTAATAACCCTGTATAGAAGCGGTTGTATTTGTCTGATGGAGGAACGATTAGCTTGATTAAGAGTACAATGTTGAACTTGCCTATATATCTTGTCTCTTTTTCCTCTTCCTATTAGATTTGCTAATCACTTAGAGATGATTCAATCAGTCCTAGTAAAATGTTCTGAGTCATGTTCACCAGTTTTGCAATTCTTGAGGGTGGGTTCAAGGTTTGAAACCAAAACTGTTCAATTGAGACCTTTTGGGCTAGTGATTGTGACAATTTGCTTCAAAGAGATTTTTTGGAGGTCAATGGTAGATGTGAAATATGGTGCTAAGTAGTTAACAGAACATATGGGGTGGACCTTTAAAAAAATATTAGGACAGGTTTGGAGGAGTTCCCGTTTTATTAGATTCAAGGAGGGCAATGGTGCAAAGATGATTCTGGTATGATGTGTAGTACAGTGTTTGATAGGCCACATAAGTCTAAGAGAAACCCAAAGCTGGGAGTGAGGCTTGAACGTGCTCTGCATGGCTTGAGGGAGAAGAGAATAAGCTGGGAACGTGCTGCATGGATCACATACAGCAGTTACAAATGGCTACATGCAGCATGCAGCGTTGCCTTGCCCAGTCCACTAGCCATTGGAGCTAATATAGGAGTTTGCTTTATTTCCACTTTGTTGCTTCCGTTGTTTACTTAGTCCAGTCTCTTTCCATTCTGTTATTTGTTTACTTAGTCAAGTCTAGAATTTCGGTCATGTACTCATGGTTCCATTGGCCTTCAGCCTATTTAAGAAACCAGGAATCATCAATAAAGGACAAGCAAAATTTATCCAAACTGTTGGGGTACTTTCTCACCCAAAGAGAATACTATTTCCCTTTAGCATTTGTAATATCTTTGTTTGGGACCTATCATTGGCCTCAAAGCCAGGTTATGGGAACCAATAAAGAACGTATTGAGCAGTTGGAGGCAAGGCTTGGTGGAGTGCAAGATGGGTTACATAGGATGGAGCTCAGCATGGCTGACAGGCTTCATCATTTGGAAGAAACCCTCAATCGCCTCTCTTATGTCTTGCTTTCAAACCAGAAGTCCTCAACCACGATAACCATCACCGTGAAGGCAACAACGGGGGAAGGCAGGTTGTCTCCTCCAAGACAGCAAAATTGGAGTTTCCTCGGTTCTCAAGCGAGGATACGACGGAGTAGTTCAATCAAGTGAACCAATTCTTTGAGTTCCAGGGTACTCCTAAAGCTCAAAAGGTTTCACTGGCCTCCTACCACCTAGAAGGAGAGGCGAATCAATGGTGGCAATGGATTCGCAGGACATTCCGAGAAGAAGGGCGCATCTCCCATGGGCAAATTTTGTAGATGAACTTTGGGCTCACTTTGGGCCTTTGGAGGGGCGAAGATTTTGATGAAGCTCTTTCGACAATCATGCAAACAGGTTCTCTACATGATTACCAGCGAGAATTTGAACGCTTGGGCAATCGGGTACAAGGATGGACTCAAAAGACTCTAGTTGGGACATTCATGGGCAGCTTGAAGGCTGAAATTGCCGATGGGATCCGAATGTTTAAACCGCAATCCCTCAAGGATGCCATTAACTTGGCACGGATGAGAGACGATCAACTCACACAGCAACGGGAGTTCTTACGACCACCCCCACCTGCACAAGCTCCTCTAGCTCTTCCACCAGCAGCTCGTTTAGCTCCCGCAGCACCTACTAATCCGATCAGGCGATTATCATGGGAGGAAATGCAAAGGAGGAGAGCACAAGGCCTCTGTTTCCATTGCAAGGATCGTTTCACAGCCAGGCATAGATGCCAAAGACCCCAGTTGTTACTCTTGGAGGGACATGCGGGTAACATGGTATGTGAGGACATCACCGATCAACAGACATTGGAGGCTGACCAAGGAGGAGGTGCAGTGGAATAAATTTGAGGAAGAAAATCTGGTCCAGTGGAAGTATCTTCCAGCCGAGGAGGCGACATGGGAGCCAACGAAAAAGCTGCTGGAAATGTTCCCAACGGTGGACCTTGAGGACAAGGATCCACTTAATGGGGGGAGTATTGATAGGCCACATAAGTCTAAGAGAAACCCAAAGCCGGGAGTGAGGCTTGAACGTGCGCTGCATGGCTTGCAGGAGAAGAGAATAAGCTGGGAACGTGCTGCATGGATCACATACAGCAGTTACAAACGGCTACATGCAGCGTGCAACGTTGCCTTGCCCAGTCCACTAGCCGTTGGAGCTAGTATAGGAGTTTGCTTTATTTCCACTTTGTTGCTTCTGTTGTTTACTTAGTCCAGTCTCTTTCCATTCTTTTATTTGTTTACTTAGTCAAGTCTAGAATTTTGGCCATGTACTCATGGTTCCGTTGGGCTTCAGCCTATTTAAGAAACCAGGAATCATCAATAAAGGGCAAGCAAAATTTATCCGAACTGTTGTGGTACTTTCTCACCCAAAGAGAAAACTATTTCCCTTTAGCATTTGTAAGATCTTTGTTTGGGACCTATCAGAGTTCAGACTCCTAAGGCAGTTTATCGTATGTGGTTTGGGTCATTATAAACATGTCTTCATTTTAATTTCCCTAATTCCCAGCCTGTTCAAAACTCCAAATCCTTCTATGGTGTTTGTCTTCCGTTGGACAGAGAACAACACATCCCCAATATAACCAGTGTCCAAACCCCAATGCCTTTAGCCAATTAATTTAAACCCAAACTCCTCTAAAAAAAACCAACTCACGACATGGTTCATTTCTCATAAAAATGAGGTTCAAATTAAAAAGCAAAAACATTAACATGCCATCGGACTCCACACTATGGTCTTTGTTTGAACAGGGGCAAGCAAACATTTACCAAGTCATGACTCCAACCAAATTAAACGAATACGGCATACACACTTCTCCCATATGATTCAATTTTCATGGAAAATTAGCATAAACTAGAAAAGCCTGTCTTCAAGTAATTCATGATGTTTATTTCAAAATCTCAACAATCATTCTCCTCCATGAACCCACCGATCTAGCCCATCTAGCTTAATTAAAGATTTAAAAAAAAATACCATTAATCGATATACTAGTTAATTATCTAACCAATTCATTAAAAATCAAATAAATTGCTTTCCAGTCGATCGTATTTTTCAAATTCCATCTCGACGATATGGGCTTTACGAAATCTGCCAAATAAGCATAAATCTTTCGAAAAACACATTCAAAACCAAACTAGGAATCGAATAATTCTTCATATAGTTAAAAAGCTCAAAGATCTAAAAATGATGTCGATTCTGTGGTGGTAAGGTACCTGTTCGGAAATGGCCTCCTGGGCAACCTTGTAATCTCTGTGAAGAATGTAGAGCCCCAGAAACGAAGACGCTGCAGCCCCCGTGAAGAACGAGGCCAATCTCACTCTCAGTACGTAACCCATTTTCCTCTCCTCACCCCCCGTTGTCTGATTTCTCTTATTAGAAGCCGTTCTACTTATGCTTGCTTATTTTAGGGAAATTTGGACATTGCATTTTATGCTTATTTTTTGTTGAAATATTCTATTCATTATATCCGTACACTAAACACGAAGTATTATAATCTTTTTTATTTTTTTCTCTTACTAAAAATATAATATATAAATAATAAATAAAATAATTCAATTAATTTAAGAAGAATAAAACTAAAATTATTTTAAAAAAATAAAAATAAATAAAAAATATATATAGATATAGTGCATAGAGATAATGAATAGCAAAACTCTTGATGTTTAGAACTAACATTTTATGTACAAAAAAAAAAAATTAAATAACATTTTATGGTTTCAGTTATCTTGAAAGAGTAATAATACACACAATATATTTCACAACACTTCCCTTCTTCGATTTTTATGTCCATCAATATTGACGGAAAATATGTGACCAATTATAAACTGTCATGAATGATATATAATCTTTTAAAAAGTTAAATCAATTTTTTTACACCAAATGTAATTTCAATAATTAAATACAATTTTATTATTAAAAAATTAAAAACTTACGGGGAAAAAAATAAAAAAGAAAGAAAGGTGGCTGTCATCACAACTACCAACGGTGGCCATGTTCTAGCCACCATCAGGATGGCCAAAACTAGCTAACTTTTGTCTAGCCGAGTTCTAACCACCAATTAGTGGCAATATCTCGACAAACAAGTGATTACAGGGGTGGCACCCCAGCCTTTGGAGGCAAGCTGATGGCAGCCCAAACCACCCCACAGGTCAGGGCAGCACCCCAAGATTTGGCCACCACTCGATGGCTGAGATTGGTCAATTCTAACTACCCTGATATTGGCTAGAACATGGCCATAGGTGGATATCTACTAACAGTGCTTGATATATTGGTATTTTTTATCAAGCTATTGGAAAGGTCTTGGTCAAAAGTTTTATGAAGTGTATTTAATATGTTTATATGAATTTTTTATGAGAAGTCATTTCACGTTAGAAGCTTTTGATGAAAGTTTTTATTAGATCTAAAAATTTGGATGGAAATTAGAAGGAGTAAATCAGTTTTTGTTTTATGAAAGTCTTGGATTTTTTATGGTAAAATAATGCTCCAATTGTTTTGATATCTTTATGTGATGATTTTAAGATTTTGATCAACATGTTAGACTGTTAGTTTAAGAATATTTCATGTTGGTTTTGAAGATATAATTTTGTATGCACAGAAAGGTTCAGTTAGGTCACATATTTAAGGTTTTTGGATAGATTTATGTTTTGGTTTAATTTTGATCATGTGATCTTGAATTTAATGCTTGAATCTACTCTAAGACGTTATTTTAAACCATATCATATTGTTGGTTTATGATTACTTTCATGGTATGTTTCAAATCAAAGGATTTGATCAAAACCAAATCTTAAGGCAATCGATTTTTGGTATGGGTGTTGAAATTGAAAGTTGGGTGATGGATTTTTGTAATTTTTTTAATTTTTACTTGATGATTCAAAGCATGTTAGTTCTTAGGAGTGTTTTATGAACATATTAGAATAAATTTTTTGAACTTTTGGAAATGTTTTAAAAATAGACAAAACCTTAAGAATCAAAGGTTATGTTTTTAGTTAAAGCTTGGAGCTTTGTTTTAAAAAGATTCTTGTGATTTTTGTAAAGTGGGATTTTGTTGGTTGATCTTGTATGATTTCTTAAACATAAGATGTAATTATCTATGTTGTAATATTTTGGTTTTAAGCATGAGAAATGAAGTTGATAGAATTGCAACAAAAGTCAAGAGTTTTTGTCTTTGAAGGTTTCGATCTTAGAGTGTTTGTAAGAGTTGTGATATGTTTTAAATTTTTCTAATTAAATATTTGGATTTGGGTCAAAATTTTAGAGTTAGGATGTAAAATCATTAAGTTAGGAATAAAATAGTCATTTTTTCACATGTATGGAGTAAAATAGTAATTTTACTCTAAGATAGTATATTTATGTTTTCAAGTTATTAATAATGAAGTTTCTAACATTTAAAAATCCCTACTTGCAGTTTCTCATGTTTCGCATCTTTTTCTCTATAACGCGACGATCACTGTAAGTTAACTTCTAACTTACTATCAAATTACTGTATATGTATGTTGGTAAGAAAACCAGTGATTATGTACTTATCTTATATATATGTCATGTTATGTTATGTCACTACATGTATGTCTCTGTTACCTATTATATTCTATTACAAAAAAATTATGACACAATATCTTCTATCTTGTAATATTTAACTGTTACATAATATATTTTGTCACGTAATGTTTAACTGTTACACGTTATGCTATATCACGTAATGTTTATCTATTTCGTGTTATGACATATCACGAAATGTTTGTCTGTTTTATATTATGTCATATCACAAAATGTTTGTCTATTTCATGTTATACCTTGTCACGAAATGTTTGTCTGTTTCATGTTGTATTATGTCATACATCTCATGTACATGTCACATTATGTTACATCAAGTCATCTATCATTTTGATTCATATCATATTATGTCTTAAGTACAAAGTGCGTCTTGAAAACAATATTTTCACGTTAATCAAGTCAATTTCAAGTTTCAGTTTCATGTTCAATTTCATGCCTTATTAATTCATGTTCAATTGAAGTTGTTATTATCAATTAATTTATACTACAATTAACGAGTAAATGATCTGTCTGATACTGCAATCAAAGCATATGTGCTACCTAGTACCATAGTGAAGGGATATAATCTATCATAATATAAAAAGAATACTCAGGATGAAAGTGCATGAGCTACCTGTTATGTCAAGTCACGAAATGTTTGTCTGTTATATGTTATGTCATATCATGAAATATTTGTCTATTTCATGTTATACATTGTCACGAAACGTACGTTTGTTATATGTTATGCCATGTCATGAAATTTTTGTCTGTTTCATGTTGTGTCATGTCATACATCTCATGTACATGTCACATTACATTACATCAGATCATCTGTCATTTTGCTTCATATCATGTCATGTCTTGAGTACAGAGTGTGTCTTGAAAACAATATTTTCACGTTAATCAAGTCAATTTCAAGTTTTAGTTTCATGTTTAATTTCATGCCTTATTAATTTATGTTCAATTTAAGTTCTTATTATATGTTAATTTATATTACGATCAAAGAGTATATGATCTACCTGATACTACAGTCAAGGCATATGTGCTACCTGATACTATGTTGAAAGAATATAATCTGTCATAATACAAAAAGGATACTTAAGATGAAAGTGTATGAGCTACTTGAGCACTCATATTGTCTTAATCAGAATGCATAATTTCAGTTATAGAAGCTAACATTTCCAACTATCCCCTAAGTCTATGGCTGAAAACCGAACCGTCCGGTTCAATTTCGACCCAAGTTAAAAATCGAACCAATCCGTTTTTGATTTGTATAAAATCAACTGAACCTATCAACTAAGAAGGAGAAAACCAGCCCGACTAGTTCCAGTCGGTTTGGTGGTTTCCTTGTCGGTTTTCCTTTTAGAGTCTCGTAAGCAAAATTTTCTACTTTCTCAAATCCTAAATACCGAAAAAATTATTAGAAAAATGAAACAGTGCTACTTTTAGACATGATTAGTAAAGTTAACAAATAAGAAAGCATCATATCACAATTTCAAATATCTAGACATTCGTATTACTAAGTTTCATAATAAAATAGATATGGAAGCAAAGTTAGCAAATTGGGAACCAAAAAATTTAAACTTTAAAATCATACCGAGAGCGACGGCATTGGGGCGAAGACAAGGTCCACGATTTGAGAGAGCGAGGGAGAACCAAGAGATGTGAGAGAGAGGGAGAACCAAAAGATGAGACTGAGACATGAGAGCGACAACTTAATAGTGGCTACTACCCACTAGCTGGAGGGAGAACAGAGAAAATTTTGAGGGATGAGAGGGTCTAAGAGAGAAATGATGCTGGAGAAATGAAGGAGAGGAAAGGGACTCGGGGTTCAGCCCTAACCCAAAATGACTTCGTCTAGTGTATTAAACAAAATGGCTTCATTTCAATTATTAAAAAAAAAACCTAATATAAAACGACGTTATTTAACTTACTTAAGTTAAATAGCGTCATTTTATAAAGGAATAAAATAATATAAATAATATCGTTTGGTTCATCGGTTTAAACATGGTTCAAACCGGAACCGAACTAACCGACATCAGTTTCTATACATTTGGACTGCCGGTCAATCGGTTTTCCACCGATTTCAATATTTTTCAAAACTCGACAGCCAGTTCCTTCGATTTCTGTTCACCCCTACCTAAGAGGAGGTTGGGATTCAAAACTTATCCCAACTCATGTCATGTCATATAATCATTATAATTTTTATAAATTTTAATACAAAATACAATAAACAATTCAATTTTTTTAAATTTCAAAACAAAAATAATATTAAAAATTAATATTCTAACAATATTTTATTCAACTTTTAATTTTTATCCCATCTTAACTCACTATCTAAACATCTCCTAAGTCTATTTGTCACCAAAATAACACCAAAAGAATCTTAGACCCTTTGTCAACATTGTATGTCACAAACTCAAATAATAATTAGTCATGTACTAAACAAATTATAAATATCAATACTCTTTATAACATGATTTTAGGCATTCTTTCATAATTAAATATACAAGAAAGAAAACAAAACGTTAAGAAAGAATATAACTATCCTGCAATGAACGAAATAATTATTTGATTATCATGCATTAGCCTGGTTTGGATAGTGAATTGAGATAAGATCAGTTAAAATGATTTGTTAATAGTAGTGAGATATTTGAGTTGGGATAGGATGAGTTAAAAATAATTTGAGTTGAAATGTTTTATGAACTTTTAGGAAAGCAAAGAGAAAAAATTGAATAAAATATTATAAAATTAAAATATTGTTAAAATATAATTTTTGTTTTAAAATTTGAAAATGTTAAATTATTTTTTGTGTTTTGTTTGAAAGTTTGAAAAAGTTGTAATAATCAGGAATTGTTAGATGAAAATATTGAAAATTTGATATTGAAAAATATTTATATTTATGATGTTTGAATATTGAAATGATATGTAATGAGATGAAAGTATGTTTTATCTAAGTGAGGCCTAATTGTTTAAAGTTTATGTCACAAAGAGTATAAGATAAAAAAATATTATAATAATCTAGAGGAACGGCAATCCTTGTAGCTTAACGAATATCAAAATTAGCTTATGAGAATATAAAGAATTCAAAGTAGAATGGTCAAGGCTATGTTTGGAAGATGAATTCAACCCAACTCAACTCATCTCAATTCATTTTAAATTAATTATTGATAGGACTCACTATTTTTTTAAGTTTTCATAAAAAAGTTAAATCCATTTCAACTTATTTCATACATTTTAACTTAAAAAATAAACTCATCTCAGCCTAAAAAAGTTGTTGAACCCAAGGTTTCAAGTTTCGTGTAATTATAAATCTACACATGGATTTTGATGATAACAAATGAATTCAAAGAATAAAGGAGTTTCAAACTCAAGTTATCCACACAATGGAATCAAGCACATCAAGAAACCAAGCATGAGTAATAAGGGAACAAGTTTACAATAAAATCATAGAGTAATGTTGTAAATCTCTTAAAAATTCAAAATTAGGATTAAGGCTCAAAATTAATATTTTATCATAAAGCATTAAAATATATTTTCCACATGTGCATGAATAATTTAAAAAATTTTGAAAGATGATTAATTGTCATCTTTCACATGTGCATGACATAATTAAAGGTTTGAATTTTGAAAATATTAAGATGATTGATTGTCTTCTTTCACATGTGCATGTTTTATTTGAATATTTTCAAAAGTGATTGATGCTTTTCTTGACTTATGCAAAAGGTAGATGTCTTTGTTTGAAAATTTTGAAAAGTAAAGTGTGCTCCTTTTGTCATATGAAAAAAGTAAAAGATTAGGTTTGAAATTTTTGAAAACTCTTTTTGTCATATGCAAAAAGTAAAAGATTAGGTTTGAAAATTTTGAAAAGTAAAGTGTGTTCCTTTTGTCATATGCAAAAAGTAAAAATATTAGGTTTGAAATTTTTGAAAAGTAAATGTTGTTGTCTTTGACATGTGAATCTTTTTAAATTTGAATATGAAGTCTCATATGCCTATAAATAGATCATTTGAGAGCTTCACATTTACAACACCAAGAGCATACAACATTCATTTAAAGTTTTCATTCTCTCTTTTCTAAGCATTGAACCTTAACCCTTATTCATTTTGAGAGATATAGTTTGCGCTGTATTGTTCTTATTTCACTCATTGATGAGTGTTTTCTGATAACCTACCCACTATCAGCTCTTGTATCAGTAAAAGGGTGTGTATAACCCTTGTGCGTGTAGAAAGTGTTCTACACAAGGAATAGTTGAATCACCACGTGTAAGGTGATTGCAAGTGTAGAGGGTATTCTACACGGATCTTTTGTAGCGGTGTTGTTCAAATGTGTAATAGGTTTCTATCTCTACCTGAAGGAAGTTGAATAGTGAATTTAAGGATCCTCAAGGGGTAGCTTGAGGCGAGGACGTAAGCAATGGGGCTGAACCTCGTTAACATACTGAGTTTACTTCTCTCTTACCCTTACTCTTTATATTTATTGTTGTTTCATATGTTGTTTATATTTTATATTGTATATTTGATTTATAATTGTTATTTTTTTTAAATACAACTCAATTCACCCCCCCTCTTGTGTTAGTCATCTGGGCAACAATTGGTATCAGAGCTAGAGTTCTGTTATAAGATTAACTATCTTTTGAGTTAAGATCTTATGGCTAACATTGCAGCTTTATTTGGTGAAAGTCAATCTAGTAGTCAGCCTCCACTCTTTTGTGGAGATAATTACTCATTCTAGAAAGTTAGAATGAGAATATTCCTTCAGGCTCAAGGTCGAGAAATCTGTAAATGTATTGTAAATGGACCTTATATTCCAACAAAAGTGGTTGATTGAGTAAAGGTCAAAAAGGAAGAAGAAGAGTTTGATCGTGAAGACGATAGATTTTATACTTTGAATTTAACTGCTATAAATTTATTATATAATGCTCTCAATGGTAATGAGTTTAACAAAGTAATGACTTGTATTACGGCAAAGGAAATTTGGGATAACTTGGAAGTTATTTATGAAGGAACTTCTCAAGTCAAGGAATCAAAAATTTATATTCTTACTTATGAATATGAAATGTTTAAGATGAATGATGATGAATCTATTTCTAGTATGCACACTCATTTTACTAACATCATAAACAGCTTGACAACTCTTGGCAAAGTTTATTCCAAAGTGGAGATGGTAAAAAAAATTCTCAACTCTCTACCAAAACGTTGGGAATCAAAAGTGACAGCGATTCTTGAAGCTAGAGACCTCAAGAAGCTCGAAGTGAATGAACTCATTGGGTCACTTATTACCCATGAGTACACATTGAAAAGATGAGAAAAAGAAGGAAAGCCAAAGAAGAGCTTGACATTTAAAGTTATTCCTCTTGAAAGTGAAAGTGATGAAGATGAGAAAAATGACGACAAAAATGAAGAAGTTGCGATGATAACAAAAAGAATTCAGAAGTTCTTAAAGAAAAATAAAATTCCTCCGAGAAAATCTTTCAAAAAGTTTTCCAAGAAAGATTCAGGTAAAAATGACACTTTAATTTGTTATAAATGCAAAAAGCCTGGTCATATCAAGCCAGATTGTCATCTATTAAAGAAAGATCGAAAAAAAGGCAAGAAAGCAATGACAGTTACATGAGATGATGATTCAAGTAGCTCAGATAGTGAAGCAAGCAATGGGGAATCAGTAAATCTTTGTCTTATGGCTAAAAATGACATTGAGGGAACATATCTAGATAATATTGAAGATCCTTCATATGAAGAATTGCAAAATGTTTTAGAAGAGGTATATGAGGAATTTGAAAATTTGGGTATCAAGTATACTGTTTTGAAAAAGAAAAATTCTTCTTTAACAAACGAAATTGATATTTTAATAAAAGAAAGTATTGTTTTGAAAGATGAAAATCTTGAGTTGAAGAAGAAGAAAACTGATTTAGAAAATATTGTTGAAAACTTTACGAATGGAAAATGAAATTTTGAAAAACTTCTTGGTAGTCAAAAATGTGTTTTTGACAAGGCAGGCTTGGAATATATGCCAAAACAAAAATACAACTCTTATAAAAACTTCTTTGATAATTCTTCTACATCAAAATCCAATATTCAAAATTCTTTTCATAATAATTTTGTAAAAAAAGGATACTATTATAATCACTCAAGTTCTTTATATATGCCACATACTATTTCAATTTTTGTAATAGAAATTGTCATAATTATCATGTTTGTTCTATTAGAAGAAAGCATATAATAACTATTAGGGCCATATGAGTACCTAAAAATCTTGTTTATTCTAATACTAATATATAAAGGACCCAAAGAACTTGGGTACCAAGAAAAATCATTTTAATTGTTTTTATAGGTATGCAAGAAGTCCTCCACAAGCAAAAACAAATGATTTTTAGATAGTGGATGTTCAAGACACATGACGAGAGACAAGACTAAGTTCTTTGATCTTAGATTTAAAGAAGAAGGACACGTGACGTTTAGAGACAACTCGAAATGGAAGATCGTGGGAATAGGTAAAATTGGTAATAAATCTTCTCTCATAATTGAAGATGTTCTACTTGTTGAAGGTTTAAAACATAATCTTTTGAGCATAAGTTAATTATGTGATAAAGGATTTACAGTTACTTTCAAAATGGATAAGTGCATTATTTTGAATGATCATGACATATTTGTTTTATTGCTTTTAAAAGTAACAATGTTTATACAATCAATTTTGAAGAAATTACCTCACAAGATGCAATTTGTTTTTCAGCTCAAAATGAAACTAATTGACTATGACATACAAGACTAGGTCATGTCAATATGGAACTTATTTCCAAACTTTCAAAAAATGATCTTGTGAGAGGTTTACCAAAAACAAATTGTCTTAAAGACAAAATTTGTGATGCATGCCAATTTAGTAAACAAACAAAAACTTCTTTTAAAACTAAGAAACATATTTCCACTACTAGACCACTGCAACTGATACACATAGATCTTTTTGGATCAAATAGAGTTGCAAGTTTAGGAGGAAAATATTATGCATTTATTATTATTGATGATTTCTCTAGATATACTTGGGTCATCTTTCTTGCTCATAAAGATGAAGCACATAATGTCTTTACCAAGTTATGCAAGAGAATTCAAAATGAAAATGGTTATACTATTTCAAGTATCCGAAGTGATAGGGGAAAAGAGTTTGTTAATAAAAATATTAAAATATTTTGTGATGAAAATGGTTTTGTGCATAATTTTTCTGCTCCTCGAACTCCTCAACAAAATGGGGTAGTAGAGAGGAAAAATATATCTCTTCAAGAGATGGCAAAAACAATGCTCAATGAGAATAATTTGCCTAGTTATTTTTTAGCCGAAGCAGTAAGTACTGCATGTTATGTTATAAATAGAGTTATGCTAAGGTCTAAATTAGATAAAATCCCCTATGAGCTTTGGAATGAGAAAAAACCCAACATTGGTTACTTTCATGTATTTATATGCAAATGTTTTATTTTGAATGACAGGGATAATTTAAGCAAATTTGATGCAAAATCTGATTAAGGTATCTTTCTCGGATATTCTACTAATAGTAAAGCTTATAGAGTATTCAATAAAAAAACTTTGACTGTACAAGAATCTATGCATGTAGTATTTGATGAATCTAATTCTCTACTCTCCAAGAAATCCATTGATGAAGAAACATGAGGTATAAATAATACGGAAAGTCTCAATCTCAACAAAAAGAACATAATAGAGGAAGTCCAACATGGAGACATCAGGAAAGATCATCAAAATTTAATACAAGATGCAATCAAACAGTGGCAATTTGTGAAAGATCATCCAGTGGAACAAATTCTGGGAGAACCTTCTCGAGGTGTAAGTACTCAATCATCTCTTAGAAATATTTGCAATCATACTGCTTTTCTATCTCAGATTGAACCTAAAAATATTGATGAAACACTTCTTGATGAATCTTGAATTATAGCTATACAAGAAGAGTTTAATCAATTTGAAAGAAATGATGTTTGGATACTTGTTTCTAGACAAAAAAAATCATACTATTATTGGAACAAAATGGGTTTCTAGAAACAAGAAAGATGAGTCGGGAGTCATTACTAGAAATAAGGCTCGACTTGTAGCCCAATATTTCAATCAAGAAGAAGGAATCGATTATGATGAGACATATGCACCAATCGCAAAATTAGAAGCTATTCGAATGCTACTTGCATATACTTGTTATAAAAATTTCAAATTTTTTCAAATGGATGTTAAAAGTGCTTTCTTAAACGGTTTTATAAATGAAGATGTATATGTTGAGCAACCTCCAGGTTTTGAAAATCATATTTCTCCAAATCATGTTTTCAAACTCACAAAAGCACTATATGGACTCAAATAAGCTCCTAGAGCTTGGTATGAGAGACTCAGTGGTTTCTTGATTGAAAAATATTTTTCAAAATGAAAAATTGATACAACTCTTTTCATTAAATACGAAAATGATGATATTCTTTTTATTCAGATTTATGTTGATGATATAATATTCGGCGTTACTAATGAAAATATGTGCCAAGTTTTTGCTAAGACTATACAGGAAGAATTTGAAATGAGCGTGATAGGAGAGCTTACATTCTTTCTCGGATTACAAATTAAGCAAGCAACAAGTGGGACATTCATCAATCAATCAAAATATATTAAAGAATTGCTGAAAAAGTTTGGGATGGAAGGTGCTAAGGAAACTAGAACACCAATGAGCCCATCCACTAAACTTGATAAAGATGAATCCGGTAAGCCAGTTGACTCGAAGGTATATCGAGATATGATTGGTAGTTTATTATATTTGACAGCCAGTAAACCAGATATTATGTTCAGAGTGTGCTTATGTGCACGCTTTCAATTATCTCCAAAAGAATCTCATTTAATTACAGTTAAGCGCATTCTTAGATATCTTAGTGGTACAATTAACCTAGGGTTATGGTACCCTAAGCACACATCTTTCGATCTAATCAGCTACACAGATGCAGATTGTGCTGATTGTAAAATAGATCGACAAAGCACCAGTGCATGTCATTTCTTAGGTCATGCACTAGTTTCTTGGTTTAATAAAAAACAAAATTCTGTTGCACTATCTACTACTGAGACAGAATATGTTGTTGTTGGTAGTTTTTGTGCTCAAGTTCTTTATATGAAACAACAACTTGAAGATTTTAAACTCATGTATAATCATATTCCAATCAAATGTGATAATACAAGTGTTATAAATCTTTTAAAGAACCTAATACAACATTCTAGAACTAAGTATATTGAAATAAGATATCATTTTCTTCGAGATCATGTGCAGAAAGGCGATATAGTACTAGAGTTTACAAACACACACGATCAATTAGCAGATATATTCACAAAACTTTTACCAGAAGATAGATTATGTATGATTAAAAGAGAAATATGTATGATACATGTTATGAATATCTCTTAAAAGATAGACCAGAATTCATAAACATATAGAGATATTTTTTTTTAAATACTTTTACATAAACTTGAGATTCTTAGCCTCATGTTTGAAACGCCCATTCTCTTCATACAATATCATGTCATCCCTATCCATGGGAACTGCAAGCGGAATGAAGAATCCAATAGAGATTTCAACTGTTTATTCTTATGCCGAAGGATTCCTTCCCTTGTGTGAGACTCTTGAACAATTCGTTGAAGTACAACAATTTGTTCTTTAAGCTTTTCAACCTCATGGTTTTTGGCTTGTACCCGCTGGGAAAAAACAACAATAGAGGATGAGTAACGAGTCCCGAGACTCACCAAGTCGTAGATAGCATCGGAATCTGACTTATTAGCCAAACTATTATTTATTTACTGCAACATGGCACCAATGGTAGCTACAGAAATAACAGGAGATTGAGATGTAGAATACCTCATGGATGGATCTAGAGGAATGTTATAAGAATGAGTCATTGAAAAAAGAATTGAAAACTTAAAGTAAGAATGTTAAAAGAATGCAGATGAGTTATAAAGATGAGAATAAGATTTGATACAAATCGGATGAACTTTAAGACTGATTTTATAGAGATAACATAAAGAACAAGACAAACTATTGTCTCTTCAAATCTTATTTAGTCAAAAGAAATACAAGATATGCTGGACACACATTGTCAAAAGTTTTCTTACTAAGCCAGCGAGATTAACAATAAATTATCCCTATTTTTCTAGTAAACAATGAACCTCTGCTGTTATCTACCGATGTTGACCTTGTATCTGAACCCTTTCTCATTCCAGCTCCTCTATTCGTGGTTGCAAATCATGAACATACCAATCTGTAAATTTTTTCAACTCTTTGTTTTCTTGCTTTAGCATTTTATTCTCTCTATCTTTATTAGCAAAATTCTGTCGTAACTCAGATATTTGGATGTTAAGATGATCAATCTCACTCACCATCGCTATTAACCTTCGAGACATGATCGTAACAGAGGCAGCATATTGACTACTGAGCATTCTTGATTTTGCAATAATTTCAGAATCAGCCCTACTAGAAAAACGGTTCTCTGCTCCTATCATGGTATTGACGGCCTCAGGAGAGAAGATTGATGGTTGATGCGTCAAGGGTTCCTGATTCAAGTCTGGAACATTAGTGGAAGAGAATTGTTCGGCTATTCTATCGTTATGGAAAAACAGAACTCAGGTCAAGAAGTGATGTATTTTTATTAGTATCCAATAGGTGAAAATGATCATTTTTTTATAGAAACTCAGAGCCTTCAATCACGTTTGTCAACAACATCAAGCGATTGTTTAAATCTCCAACCGCACTAAATTCATAGAGTTAGGCCTCAAGCCTTTGCAGCACTTGTCGAGTCACGGACGGCTCTTTTTTTCAACTATATACAGTGTTTACTAACACATCGTTTTCTTCAGTCTATTTACTTACTGCCGATCTTTTTTAATGATGCCAAAAGGGGGAGAATTTTAGACTAGAACATTAACATTGTTTAAATTGCTAAACTTGTTATATATGCTTGGAATTATATTTATATTTTTGCTTGAAAAACTAAGGCACATTCTCAGGGGGAGCTTAAGTATTAATACAGGTTTCAAGTTCTATCAAGTATTTATCATCATCAAAAAGGAGAAGATTGTTGAATCCAAGGTTTCAAGTTTCGTGTAATTATAAATCTACACATGGATTTTGATGATAACAAATGAATTCAAAGAATAAAGGAGTCTCAAGCTCAAGTTGTCCACACAATGGAATCAAGCATAAGTAATAAGGGAACAAGTTCACATTAAAGTCATAGAGTAATGTTGTAAATCTCTTAAAAATTCAAAATTAGGATTAAGGCATAAAATTAATATTTTATCATAAAGCATTAAAATACATTTTCCACATGTGCATGAATAATTTAAAAAATTTTAAAAGATGATTGATTGTCATCTTTCACATGTGCATGACATGATTAAAGGTTTGAACTTTGAAAATATTAAGATAATTGATTGTCATCTTTCACATGTGTATATTTTATTTGAATATTTTCAAAAGTGATTGATACTTTTCTTGACTTATGCAAAAGGTAGATGTCTTTGTTTGAAAATTTTGAAAAGTAAAGTGTGCTCCTTTTGTCATATACAAAAAGTAAAAGATTAGGTTTGAAATTTTTGAAAACTCTTTTTGTCATATGCAAAAAGTAAAAGATTAGATTTGAAATTTTTGAAAAGTAAAGTGTGCTCCTTTTATCATATGCAAAAAGTAAAAAGATTAGATTTGAAATTTTTGAAAAGTGAATGATGTTGTCTTTGACATGTGAATATTTTTAAATTTGAATATGAAATCTCATATGCCTATAAATAGATCATTTGAGAGCTTCACATTTACAACACCAAGAGTATACAACATTCATTCAAAGCTTTCATTCTCTCTTCTCTAAGCATTGAGCCTTAACCCTTGTTCATTTTGAGAGATATAGTTTGCGTTGTATTGTTCTTATTTCACTCATTGAGGAGTGTTTTCTGATAACCTACCCACTATCAGCTCTTGTATCAATAAAAGAGTGTGTATAACCCTTGTGCGTGTAGAAAGTGTTATATATAAGGAATAGTTGAATCACCACGTGTAAGGTGATTGCAAGTGTAGAGGGTGTTCTACACAGATCCTTTGTAACGGTGTTGTTTAAAAGTATAATAGGTTTCTATCTCCACCTGAAGGAGGTTGAATAGTGAATTCGGGGATCCTCAAGGGGTAGCTTGAGGCGAGGACGTAAGTAGTAGGGCTGAACCTCGTTAACATACTGAATTTGTTTTTCTCTTACTCTTACTCTTTATATTTATTGTTGTTTCATATTTTGTTTATATTGTATATTTGATTTATAATTGTTTTTCTTTTAAATATAACTCAATTCACCCCCCCTCTTGTGTTAGTCATCTGAACAACAAAAGTTAAACACATTTTAATAAGATTTATAAAATATTATTATTTATAACTTAACTTTAACTTATTTCAACATCTAAACACATTAGCACTAGCAATGGCTTCATCAAAAGCCAATCTATCTTCAAATTTTAATGAATTTATTTAAAATGAACCTGCATTGGATTCATCAAATAGGTCTTTGGGAAGCTTTGAGTTACAGTATTTGTTACTCTTCTTTCAAATTTGAAGGTCTACTATTCCACCTTCAAACTAATATTTTATTTTAATCTTAATAGACAATGGTTTTATTTTATTTTATTCTAAATTAGTCGGGAATCAAATATTTAAGTAATAAATTAAACTATTAGTGTCCATATGGTTAGTATAATTACAAAATATGAAGAAAAAAATTAAAAATATTATTATTAAAAAAATAATATTATATTATTATTTTGATGAATCTAATGGCTTATCTAACGTGAAATTATAGATATTAAGGTTTTAAATTTATGAAAAATTTATATTTTTTATCAAATTTTAAAGATGAATTTATGAAAAATTTGTGCTCTAAGAGACAGAAAAGTTAAAAGAGTAGATAACAAAGAGAATAATTACAAGGAAAAATATAGTTGCAAGCACAATTGTGCACTAATCTGTGCACCAATGTGATGTGATTGGTCAAAAAGTAGATTTTATTGAAAACAGTGTTAATTTAAATTTTAAGTATGAATAAATCAGTATTGGTACACAGATTAGTGCACAACTGTACTTGTATGTAACAAAACTCTAATTACAATAAGATGAACAGATTTTTTTTATTAAAAAAATAATAATACATTGATAAATGTGTTAAGTGGTGGGAAAACCAAAAAGACAAGTATGGAAAGTCAAAACTATAAGATGAAAAGTCTTTTTAGTTTTTCTTCGTCTTTATTAAATAAATTATAATAAAAACAATACAATGGAAAGCCTTTTTAGCCTATGAAGGGTTATGATAGGTTATTAAAGTAAAATGAAAAGATGATGTGAATCAATGGAAGTTATAGAACACAAAGAAGATTCTTTAGAAATGATCTTTAATTTCATTTCATAATGCTTTTTGCCCATAAATTATTACAAAAAATTATTTTATAGGTTTAATCATCAAATGTTTTAAGTTCAGCTACGCCTATTTCTCAATCACATTAACAAAACTCTTTTGACCTATAAAAATTATAATATGTTTCACTTCACTTTGTAAATTATCAACAGATTTCACATAATTAGTTTCTTATTTATATTAACCATTGTATTTTAATCAAGAATATAATTTAAAATTATAGTTGGTTTAAAGTGTAAATTAATATTTATTTTTTAGTTTAAGATGAAAATTAAAAAGAGAAATAATATTTATAATCATAAAGTGTACAAGCGTCGAGTAATCTCTTTTAAAAAAAAGTGAGTAAATATAGGATTTATTTGAAAAAAATTAATTTTTTAATAATAGACTCCACTCTTTTTCAAAAAAATTATATGACGCTTGAGTACTCCACAACTATATCTAACATTACTCAATTAAAAATATGAGATATTTTTATGTGAAAAGTAAAATTATAAAAAGAATTGCCTTGGACAATGCAAGCATTGCATTGTCAATAATGTTTAGAGTAATGTTACGTATAAGTTTTAAATAAATAAATCTTATGCGAGTTATTGGTAATAAAAAATAGATTTTATTAATAAAAAAGAATTTTTTACACTTTTTTGTGCGATACTTTTTTATAAAGTAGAGTCCACTAATAAATAATTTTATATTTTTTAAAGTAGAGTCATCATTTTATAAAAATTTGTGCGAGATTTGTCATCTGTACAAATCATTTATCTAGTGGTTAATACAGCACCGTATCGAGCACGTATATACTGTATAGTATATGTGTCACCTTACAGGGGTCCCATTGAAGGTTTATTAGGAGGAAAACTAGGGCAAAGGGTTCATTTATATAAGTGTACGGAGAGAACGGAGAAATGCAGCAGTCACCACAAATGTTGAATGGTGCTCCTTCAATGCTTCCCACTGCAAATATCACAACTGAACAAATTCAGAAGGTACAATTTTTGGTTTCTTTGTTTCTACGTATGTATTTATTGTATGTGTTGAAGCGTGTGTTGTGAACTAGTGATGTCTCTCTATATGTTTGTGTACGGATGTGTGCATGTTTTTAGAACATGGGTCTTAGGTAAGGCATGCAATATGATAAAAGTTCTGTCAGAAAACTCAGAACCCAATCAGCTCTTTCAATTGAAAACTAATTGGCTACTTGTTTATTTGGTTTAAAAGTGATAGGAAATTGATCCTGAAGTGTTTGATGCAACGATTGTATAAATAAAATCTAACATTTTGAGGGCTGGGCACTGTTTCACATAGCAACTTGTGTCATGTGCTTTCAATGAATTGTATCGTTAGATGACAAGCAGGGTACATTGTGGTGATTAAACTAGCCCATTTGGGGGGATTTAGCTCAAACGGTAGAGAAAAAATAAAAACTAGCCCATATGGTTTTTATTTTATAGTTATATAATTGATGCATAAGCAATACCTATAAAAAAATTGATGCATAGTCAATAGCACCGAAAGTTGACGCATTTTCACAACAATCAAACTTCGTCAAGTTTCCCCGCATAGATAAAAGTTCTTTGTGTATTGATAAACACAGTTATCCCAATGTATATGCTGCTTCTTAATTACCCGTCAGGGTGCAGTTTAGTGGTTAAAGGGCGGGTTTGGGATGAATTATGGACTTTGACATCTTTGGTTTGTCTCAACACTGGGAGTTTCTCTACATTTTCCGATTCAAGGTTCTGATGAGTGGGATCGTGTGTCCAGGATTTACTTTTCAGGAGTAGGTCCAAACGGCTCACTTTGGTGAGGTTTCATGTCATTGAAAAGCAAAACATGATACTTATTAATTACAATAAACAGTGCTTGCCTATTCTTATGATCAATAAAATCTTATTCACTGATAAAAAAAAATACAATAAACAGTATTTTTACCAAGGAATGCGGGTGTCTTGGTATTCAACTTAGTGTTGATGTCTGATTTATTTATTTGTTTCTTTCTTTCTTTTTAAAGTGGGCTCAAAAAAACATTTATATGTGCTAATTCAGTGGCTTGTTTTTTTTTTCCTTACATTAGCATATTGTGGAAGGTGTTGTTTCTTCCCTTATCATCAGTATCATGAATGGTTTTGAATTTTATTGGCTTGTACTATTGTTCACTTTTATACATGTCGGTTGCAAGTTCAATTTGTAAATGTTGATTTGATGGCCTGATCTCTTTATAGATATTTTCACTTTGCTTGAAGCTAAACAGGAAAAAATGCCCCCTTTTGCTCACTAATTTATCAATGTTAATGTCTTATGCTTGGCACAGTACCTGGACGAGAATAAAGAACTGATTATGGTGATAATAGAAAATCAAAACCTGGGAAAATTCTCCGAGTGTCCCCCGTAAGTGGTTAATCAAGTAGCGTTGTTTGTTTAGCATTTCGCTTATGACCTTTTACATTTGTTTCAAAATTGTGTAGGGAGATATGCCTGATTGTTTCTAGTTAAAATTGAATTCCTTGAAGTAAAAGGCACTCTTCTATTCAGAAAGTCTTCATATTTTTTGTACTTGTATACCAATGTCAGACACATCCAAAACAACATAAATATGTAAAGCTGGTCCATTTGTGGTAGTAGCTAACATGTGAGTCTTACCACACAATGAAGGGTGAAATTATTTAAGAAAAGACCAAATGTTTGAGAAAAGTCATAGAGAATCAGTTTGCAGAGGGTCAGAAGTAGACTGATATGCATTTGAACTACTAAAAAATAAACAAGAAGAATTATTCTTGTATAGGGGTTGTCTTGTTTCCGCCGACCCTCCAAAAGAAAAAGATTCTTCTCTTTCCCTGTTGCTTATGGGTGAAAAGGTTGGAGAGTTTATGGTCCACTTTGATTCATTAATGACATTGTCTCAGCTTACAAATGCTCATTTAAAACTTTAAACATTTCCTTTTTGGTAGTAATATAGGAAGGTAAAGAACATGAAAGTTGTGGAAAACAAACAAGGGAATATGGGAGGTCTTTCTCTATGTGGCCAGGGTTAATGAGTATTGGGGAAGAAATGGGAATGCTTCCTGTCCAAGGAAAGGATGTGGCCCTTGGTGCCAGGTCAAGCACACTCAGTGGAGTCCCAGAAGAGCTCCAATCTGAAGTTTGCCGCTAAATTGATCAAATATTGTGGATAATACGAGATATTCTCTGGTTGCAACTAATTGATGTGTTGGCGTGGTGGATGGTTTTTGAGACGCCTTTTAAAATGACCTTCTTAGGTTATGTTTTTTGGGCGGTAAGGTGTGCAATTTAGGAAAGTTGGGTTTAACAAAGCAAGTGATGAATATTCTAGGACAAAAGACACAAAGGTTAACTCTTTTACTTGTATAGCTGATATACAAAGGAAAAAAAATCTTGCAATGACGATTTATATTGTTTTACAATCATGCATGCCCATAAAGTATGTTGAACTTGATTCTTGAGTGGATAATTGGTTGGACAAGAAAGGATGAAACTGAGATTGAATACGTTTGTTAGACCTTAGATGTAGCACTAACTGAACTCTAGGTATGGAAGTAGGATGAGATGTTTGGTCGTGTTTAACAAAGGAAGACTTATCAAATACACACACGCAAAACAAAGGCCGGAGATCAAGAGAAGACATGACATTTATTTTAAGACAAGGATTCCTGGAGATCATGCAAATGCAATTATGCAACATGTCTTTTACATGTTATCGACATGATAAAAAAGAAATGGGATAAGGTTTTGATGTGTTGTACACCTATTTTTGTCTACGGTTGTGTATATCAACAACAAATCTCTCTAATTTTGGCATTTGCATGTATTAGTTCATATATCAGTATTGTAGGTCCTGGAGTTTACTATCTTTTGTGTACTCTTCTGGCTTGTGCTTCAGCATTTGAACAGAGAGCTAGAAGATTTGATGGCTCAAGGTCCTCCAAAGATTCTTTTAGCATTCATATCCATGTGCATCTAGCAATTATATGGCACTTTAACTTATCAATATATATATATGGCACTTTAAGTATTATCTCGTTTAAAGCCACATGCATTCTTATTAGGATTGGAATTGTGGTTAGAGGTGAATGATTTGCTTCTTTTGTCCAAATCTCAAGTCAAACCTGTAATATTTCAGACATTATAATTCTTTTAGGATCAAGCCTTTTGCTTGGTTGCTTGGTTGGCTAAAAACAAAAACAAAGAAAACAAGGCTTATGTTGCCTTACTGATGCTCGTATCTGGCTTGTCTTTCTGGGATCATCATTGCTTTGCATCATGAACATGCTTGACCATCATAAGACGTTTTAAATGAATTAGGTATCATGCCCAACTTCAGCAGAACTTAACGTATCTAGCTAAAATTGCTGATGTCCAACCACAAGTACAAACGATACCTTCTCAGGTGAATTAGCTCATAAATCCCTTTAGAAAACCTACTATTGAATAAGAATTTCTGCTTATCTCCTTGAAATATTTGCAGATGCCCTCTCATTCTGCAGTGCAACAAGGGCATGCCATGCATCATCCCCGGGCAACAATGTCTCAGCAACAAGAAGGTCCTTTTGCCCCAAAGTCGCCTTTTCAATTGGATGATCAGCCTCAACATCAGCACCAACAACAAGCACACTACCTCCAGCAACAGCAACTCATCCAAGGGCAGATGGGCGTGAGACCAGGAGGAACAAGTTCCATGTATCAGGCCATGCAAAGTAACTTTGGATATAATTTGTTTGGTATGCAGGGAAGCAAGCAAGATATCTCAGAAGCCAGTGCTGGAGATTTTCTTGGAAGGTTAGCTTCCAAACCGAATGGAAATACAGAGTAGCAAGCAAGAATCAAGATACCCCAAGTCATTTATAATTTTCCTGTTTTCCTACGCTTACACTTTTTCCCACATTTTTTCTCATCTGGGCTCTACAATAGTCAATCTTAGTACTTCTGAAGTATTCTCTATTTCCCCTACACCGAAAGTAGCTATAGAATGGTGCTAAACACGCTTGTGAGAAAGTCGTTTTTATCAATTACAAAATTGGGGCAAAGCATTTTCATTTATTTGTGACAACGACCTAAGTTATTGCTTCCATCTGTTTGAATTTGCACAACAAAGGCAAACCGCTGATGCAGGTATTTTCTTTTCTCCAAATCAGTCTAAAAAATTGGGGAAAGCGTTCTCATTCATACTACAGTCATTTGGTTGGATTATGCTTTGCAAATGACCTCGTAAAGGGGGCAGGATTTTTGGTGGACACCTTAAAAAATAAATGCTCATACCCAAATACCTTCATGGACAGAGGCTTAGGCAGTTAAAATTTGGTCAGTAACACAAGCATAGGTAACCCAATACAAGAAGAACTGTATCTTACGAAAGGACCCTACCATGTTGGGTAACAATGAAAGTACAAAGAATTAGTTTATATGGGGCTCTCAACCTGTCAAGATTCAAGAGTCTGAGGCCTCATGTTTTCATAATTTTTTTCTTCTCGTCTAATTTAACATTACAATTTTCTCAAATTTTTAACTAAAATAAAATAAAAAATTTAACTTTTTCATTAGAAAAATAATATTAAAAAAATATATTTTTACAATATTTTATTTAACTTTGATCTCAACGAAAATAATAGTAAACAACATTTCATGAAGCTACATAGCTTAAGAGATCCCCAATATTTCCAAAAGAAGAGCAATTTTTTTTTCAATTATTTTGATTCATTTTTTTTTATATTCTTATATATATATTTAAAAAATATTACAACATCATTAAAAAAAATACTTTATTAATTACTAAGTAAAAATAAAATTTATCAAGACCCAAATTCGTTAGGACTAGCATTTTTGTTTCCAAAATTAGGCTTGAAGATCGTTATTTTTGCCATTAAATAAAACAAAAGAAGACACGACCAAATTTACTTGCAATCAGGTAATCATGTACCCACTTGCCATATCCATCCCACTACTAGTGTGTCTTTTCAAGCGTCTAGCCTATTATGAGCTAAGCATGGTTTGTTTCAGGAGCATGGAAGTCCCAGACAGCAGCTGCATTTTTGCGCAAGGAAGCTGAGCCAATAGCACAAGCTATCAGATTAAGAGATGCAATTGCATGCATGAATATCATTTGCCAAGGGCAGAGTTGAGTTTTGCGAGAGAAAATACCCCCAAAAGTATATTGTAATTCCAACAAAGAAAAGAAAAGAAAAGAAATAAATCAAATCCCAACCAAAGAAACGATAATAATTCCAATCAGAGCCTCTATAAGAAATGAACGCTGACAATTCAATCAGCGATAATACATTCTTATGCAAATCCTGTAAGCATCCTCTAACATCCCCATCTGCAGTGCTGTGTATATTCCTGGTCATGAGATTATCAACTTGATCCCATGTCTCCTGACACCAACAAAAGATACTTCATAAATGACAACAGCATGACCAATTTATAAGGAATGATAACAAACAGAGGCAGAAATCCGCCATCCACAAAATAGTAAATTCATTAAGCAGATTGAATTAGTTCTAGGTCTCTTAATGATCCAGCCAATTTTTTCATACATGACTCCGAAACGTGCCAGTTATCGAAACAATATTTGATGGAATCCATATAATTGAAGGTATTGATAAAAGAAAATATCATACCCGCGACAAGGCACATGAGCCTCAAAGATGCTCATCCCATAATTATTCATTATTCAAATTGATTTTTGACCCTTACATGCAACACGTACAGGTAATAAAATAATAAGACATCTGACAATATCATTGATAACTCAGGAAGTGCAGTTTTCAATTACGTGTACTTTAATCTGGTTATTTAAACAGTACAATAATTACTTGAGCAAACATAAGTTAAAAATGAATACCCAAGGGAAATATACTGCAAATTACATTTGAAATTACTTACCAAAAATACGATGTGTCCATACTATCTTCTGGATGAAAATACAGCACCAGTCATTCTGTGAAAGACAAAATTCACTTGATAAGCTTAATTAAACCAAGACCTTAAATGAAAGAAGCTGCAGCCTGCTGAAAGACTTTGAGCATTACCTTCCCTGCTGTTTTCCAACAAAATTCACGTTAGCTCTCCCATTAGCTGGACCTGTGCTTTGGGTACCATTCAAACTTGTTCTATTAAGATTTGATCCATTCCCAACCGTCACAAATGGAGACTGCACAGCCTTATTCTCAGGGCCATTCATTTCCTGAGGATCTTTAGGTTTGCTCAAAATTTTTATATTTGAAGGACCTCTAGAAAGACCAAAACCAACACCATTCGGTTGTTGATTTTGCATCACAGAGAGCTGTGATGGCTCATCACTTGAATTTGAAGAGACAATCGCATATTCCTTGAAAGCTGTCCTGTCAGTTCTTAAATTTTTGGACTCAATGGATGGAACCTTTCTCAATCGATGAGATTGTGCCACTGGAGTGACAGCCATTGAAGGCAAAAATGAGGAGTAAGGAGATGATGCTGCAGCTGCCGCAGCAACTTTGGCAACAGCTGCTTCAGCTGCTATCATTTCTTGTGCTCCTTCTCGAAGCTGAATGTAATCGCCTTCAATCACAAACAGCTGATATGGCATTTTAAGGTTCTCACATTGCATTAGAAACCTGTATCAACAAACGGAAAACATATATATGTATGTGTGAGCACAGAAATTTCAATAAACTTACCTCAGGGTGACTGATCACAAAGTCATCAAGCTTTCCATATTTTTTCTTATAATCATGCCAGTGTAAAGGTGCAAGCATCTTGCCCAGCCTATTTGGTAGCTGTATTCAAGATGAACAAAAAATTTCAACTCAACCGATTTAAAAAAGAAAAAAAGCACACTCGCTAACAATGGCCAAAGAGTTTATATGTAAAGGCACCAACCGTTGAACTAATCCGAATTCGACCACCAGCAGGAATTGTGCGAACTACGCAAGCCAACAGTGATCTTTCATCAAGAAGAGTAGGCTCTGAAGCCTTTCCCCCTGTTGGTGTATTTGCCTGATCAATTGAGACAATCAATTCAGGCAAAGCTGTACTGGCGACATTGTTGACAGCAGTTTCAATGAGATTAACAGAATGGACTGAAGCATCAGATGCCAATGGATTGGCAACAGAACTTGGTTCTTCAGCTGTTGAAAGTTGGCCCTCCAGCCCATTAGTCAAACCTGTGGCATTCTGCTCCTGCGAAGTTCAAGTGCAAGAGAAGCTTAATCACTGCCCTACTTACCTGATGCTCTAAAGAATAACCAGGCTGACCCCATAGTAACAGACATAAAGGAACAATTAAAGACAGACCTTGTTTTCACTGTTTCGGTCTAAATTATCCAATTTTAAGGCATCATGGAATTGGGAAGAAATTTGTTGCAGGCTCTGCTCAGGTTGGGTGGCAATGAGGAATCCTCCGTCAATTGATTCAAGAGTCTGAACAGAAAATTTGGTGGATCCAGTGAATATCCATACAAAACCAAATGATAGCATATTAATTATCAGAATAGCAACAACTTCATTTATAACACCTTTGCTTCACCAGAAGATGATGAGATTCCAGAATCAGGTCGTGCCACTTGGCTGATGTGAACTTCCAGATAGTCTTGATGAAGAGGTTGCCCATTAACAGACATTTCATAGTTGTAGTTCGCATCTGACCTCATTAGATTTTGATCAGTTTGGGATGGTGGAAGTTCGCTATGTGCAGATATCTGTAAACCCTCCGATACAGCCTAAAAATAATAACGAACAAAGCTCACATAACCAGGACTAATACGAAAACATAACAATGATGGAAAAGATATTTTGATTTGTCAGGACCTGTGGGTTCTGCCATTGTTGAAGGGAACCCATTGCTGGTATTGAGTGTAAGTGTCCAATATGAGATGGAGGAATATGTGAAGTCAAAGACTGAGGAGGCCCGTGTTGATGCACAGCATATGGATGTAATGCAGCCACTTGTCCAGGTGGAAGATAGGTAGGCATTCCAAGCAGAGAAGATGGAGCCAGTGGAACACCAGGAACACGGTCGGTCTAAAAATGAACATAAAAGAATATCAAACGCTATGTACACATTTTGAAATGATTTATTGCACTTCTTATCTATAAACAACAAAATCTCATTCTGAAAATGGTGGGCCCACGACATTTTCCCAACCATCAAAACAGAATGAACAAACAAATAAATAAATATATATATACATGCACACACACCCCTATATGCTAATCATTCATAAATTATCAGTATACATTTTCACCTACAAGTAACAAAGGGTATGCAGAAAACTTTATGAACAACATTGTGGGCAACATAAAAATCAAATGAGTTCAAGAGCAAGGCAAGATGACTTCTTAAAAGTTTTTAAGAAATCTTCTAAACGGATAATAAAAAGAAAAAACAGCTACACAACCTCCACACACCACTTTTTTTAATTTTTATTATTTTTTTTCTTTTATCAAATATTTAATTTATGGATAATGAATAGAAGAATTCAATTAGTTTAAGAAGAATAAACTCAAAAGAAATTTAAAAAAATATTAAAAATTTTAAAAAAATGTGGTGTGTAGAGATTGGGGAGGTCGAGTAGCATTACTCTACTAGAAATTCCATCATTCAATCCTAAGCTAATAGACAAGGATATGATTCCTGGTATTAATATTGGGTTGAATGATGGAAACAAGTGAATGTATACAGGCCATGAGGTGCTTCTAATGGAAAGTCCCGGGCATACTCAATTACCTGATTATATTAGGAAAACCGATAGAAATCTCTCAAGCACACACAGTATTAAAGCTGGCATGGTATTTTATTATGGACTGTTGTTGCATTGACTGGATCTCATATATATTTAATACTGTCAATCATGCAAGCTCATCGATCTTTATAATTGGTTTTTTTTCCCTTCCCCTTCGCTTGTATGAAAAATGCTGTGAGCGATTTTTTGTAAAGAACATTTTCTTCTTTCTTCAATTTTTATTTTTATTACAGTTACAGTATACTAATATTCTAGTTATATTAATAGTACATAGGGAAATACAGAACTAAACTGTAGACCTTATCGGTAAAGCAGATCAAATTGCTTAATATCAAAATGATTTGAACTATTTCAAAGACCCAACATGAATTTTTTTGCATCGGGCTCTTTCATTAACTGATACAAAAATCAGCTAGTCAACCATATGTTTTTCTTGAAATGAAGATAAGGAGATAACCCCTAGGGGTTGGGGGTTGGCTCAAGTGGTAAAGGCCTTGGTCTTAGTGGTATGCTCCCTCCTTGTCTAAGATTCAAATCCTCTTGATTGCAAACAATTTATCGGACTGGAGGAACTTCACCTTGAATTACCCAATGTGCACTTGCGGGAAACTCCTTGTCATGAGCTTGTGGACCTCTAGGATTAGTAGGGACTTTATTCTTAGACACTAGGTGCCAATAAAAAAAAATGAAAATATGAAGATGGCTCTGTGTGCTCTAATTCACTATTGGGTTCAAATAAACATGAAGTAGCACTACCAAAGTGTTTCAAAGAAGTATCATCCTAATATAGGCCTGCTATGCAAAGTGAGGATTTTCTAGTCAGATCGCTCTGCAAAGTATTCTCTTTAGTTCTATGGATAAAAGGAGCAGAGAAACAATTAATCTCCTTGTACTTCACTGTGAGGTCGCTAGTGCCCACCTTCCAATCATGTGCCTCTAATAAACTCAAAATGGTCCACCACTTAAGCTTCCTTACAACAAGCAATACAAAAAAATTCAGATAAACTACCTTAAGGGCCTTATCACCACACCCCACCTCATCCTAGAACTTCATCCTAGAACTAGGGCTGCAAATGAATAGAACGGCTCATGAAAAGGTTGAGCTCGGCTCATATATACTCACTTCATTTCATAAATGAGATGTTCGTAAACATTGGTTCAAATATTAAACAAGCAAAACTCGTATAAACTCGGCTCGACTCAGTTTAGGACCGTGAACAAAACTCATATAAGCTCGAATTGACTCATTTGAGTTCGTTTTGAAGCTTGTAATATATGTTATATATGTATGCGTTATATTTATTTCATGTTAGTTGTATTTTCTATTCTTAATTTATTTAAAGTTTTCCTTATTTAATATATTTATTATGTTACTTATCAAAAACAAAAAATTTATTATGTTCCCAAAGTGTGTATGGGATAATTTGTATAATTCTTTTTATAGAAGATATTTTATGTAATTATTTATGAATATTTAGTTGTGTATTTTATTACAAGTTATATGATATATCAAGCTATTTTATGTTTGTAATACAATTTATTTTATAAATTTATTTAATTATGTATTTTGTAATATAACATTAATGTCATATATTAATTTTTTAATTGTTACATGGATTATAGCCTATTGATACGGTAATAAATGAATGAGTAAATACACATTTACCTGAAACAACTACCAAATTAACTTTAATTGATTAACTATAATTCATATATATAATGCACATCATAACAAAAGCTGATGGTATTTCTTTTTAATTAAGGAATTGCTATTATGGTTTCATTATGCTGGATAAATGATAACACATATTTTAAGTTATAACGATTACTTATTATATATAATTGCATATTATCATATTTTTATAGTATAATATATGTACAATAACTTATATATATATTTTTATAAGTTATAAGAATTTTATTATCATGAATAGGTATACTCCCTCTATGTCCAAGGTTCAAACCCTTGGGTGCAAACAATTTCTAGGGGCTATTAGGTTGGGGGAATTTATCCTTGATAAGGTGCACTTGAGGAAAATTCCTTGCCGCAGGGCTATGCACCCCAAGATTAGTCAGGATCTTCTTCCGAACACTCATTGCCAAAAAATTGAAATATGTGGATAAATTCAACAAAGTGCTCTAAGCCAATGAGATCATCCAACCCACATTTGTTTCCTTCCGGCCAAATGACATTCCATCTTCTCAATAATGCCATCTCAAGTACATTTTCCTTAAAAGTGGCTCTCAAAGGAAGCCTAAAATGTCATAGGCAAGAAAGAAACCCTACTTCCATGAATAATAATCAACCAATCAACATTATATATGAAACCAATGGGAATCAATTCGGGGATTTAGCCAAGTTGATCTTCAAAGCTAGCACTACTTCAGAAAACAAAAACCAGCATGAGCGAAGGTGGTCAAGATTTGCCTCGCAAAAAATAATGTCTCATCTAGAAACAAAAGATGTGAAATAATTAGCCCATCAACACTCCTCGATCCCACTAAAAAACTTGATATCAACCCCCATGCACTAAAGCATATATCATTTTACTCAATGTCCTTGGCAATGATGAAAGGTAGTGAAGAGAAATGATCCTAACTCAAACCAAGAAAATTACTTTAAAAAACCTTCAGGAGTGTTATTCATGAATACAAAGATGCATAAAGCTTTCCACCTACACCATCTCACTCCAAAACCATATATGCTCATCTTGTAACTCAAAAAGTTGAAACCAACATGATTGTATGCTTGTTCTATATCCAGCTTACATACACTCTTAGCTCTCTAGATCGTATTCTTGATTCAAGGCATTCATTAAAAATGAGTACTGAGTCCAATATTTGCCTCCTAGAAAGTATCCTGATCCTTAGAGATAATCTTAGCCCTTTGCCGGCGCACTTGAGGCCTTCAACTTCAAATCCGTATGATCTACCCCCCCCCCCCAAAAAAAAAAAAAAAAAAAACAAACTCATCCGTTTTCAACCCACCACCCAAACCCAAGACTAGGTCCAGCCCCTTATCCACTTTAATCATGAGATATCCACATACTCCATAACTCCCGTCAATTGACATTTGACAGCCCACAAGACATCCTCCACTTCTCCCAATATCACCTGATAGTCTTTGTCTCCTACAAGTGCCTTACCCTTACCTTACGCCGCTATTCTCGGCCAAACTACCCGCCAGTGACCTGAACACCAAGGCGTATGAGGCACCTTTGACCAAGGAAGGCCATCCATCAATAAACTCCCCTCTGTTTGCATGCTTCATAATGCGCTTTGGACCTAATAACACTTCGAATGGACTGTAAAAATCCTTTCCTTCCAATACCATTTGTGCCTTCTGGAATCACCAACAAACATTTCCTCCTTCCATTCCAAAATTCTTAAAGAGTTGCAGAAAGCTGCCCCTAGCGTCTATGATGAGAACACCATTACCCATCCTTAGCTCCCTGAAGAATCGTTCATGATAGTTGAGTTCTAAACAATCCTCTATTCCTTAGCCACCCACGAAGCTACCATCCCACCTAAACACATGAACTTAGCCATCCTTTTACTACGTTCAGATATGCGAAAACTATTTCCTCCCTCCTTCGAAAAAACGAAAGTTCTTAAATCCACCTTCAACCACCTCTCAACTTCCATCCGAGACAAATCCCCGTTGTGCCACGTCATCGTCTAATCCCAAATCACAATATCATCTCCCAAAAAATGTTATAAGAAAATAAAATGCAGATCAAAATAGGTACTTCACCATATCTACGCCAACGAAAATAAAATGTAGGTCAAAATCCTGGTAGCTAGAGGGAGACCGACGTCGAAGGGCCCCTTATGTAGTTGACGAAGCCCGTCGGTCTTGTATGTAGCTGCAGAGGTGGTGGAGGCACAAGTTCGACGATTGATGTCATCTCTGAGAAAGACAGAGAGAGAACCTTGCGAAAGTCCAGGTTGCCGAAGGGAGGACCGACAAATCAAATTGAGAGAGAGATGATAAATCAGAAAAAGCATTTGCATCCCCTAGAGTTCGAACTCTAGGACCTAGCTAGAGTGGGAAAAAGATAGACACATAAAGTAGATCCCATATCATTTATAGTTGCCCGAGTGAATTTATTAGATAGCATTAAATGCTCAATAAATGTTGTAGAGCCCACTTCATGTGTTTATATCTCTCACACTCAAGGCGCTAACGTTTGGTCAGGAATTCTTTGGGATCTCTATCCAGTTCTTTATATAAGTTACCAAGAATGACAGTCCAAGAAATGTAATGTACCTGAGTAGATGAATTGCCAGTTGAAGCAAAGGATGAAACATTGCCTGAATTCCCATTTGGAAGGACCGCAGAATTTCCACTCAATGTGCCACCTCCATTTGCATCTAGTTGAATTCCATTGCTCTGGTCAAACTGAGACACATCCTTTGACTTTGTTTGTGATAAACCTGGCTCATCATTGTATGTCCCACTCCTTTCTCGTGCATCAGCCAGCTCAAGTTGGAGCTGTTGCATTGTATGCAGATGGTGTCTTTCCATTTCTGCAAACTAACATACAAAACCCCAAGGGACAAGCAATAAACAAACAACAATCTATCCCACATCAAATAGCATCTATGCTAAACCCAACTCAAAATCATCGACACGGACAGATTAAAATTTGCAGAATTAAAACCATGTTGTCTTACTTATAGTGCAGCATGTATTAGTGAACATCCAGACCTGAATATCACTGAAAAATGACATATATACATATTTCTGAAAAATGAACAGACTGGTAATGAAAATTCAAAAGGTCAATCAAAGATCATGTATGCAAGTATATTTTTACATTCAAGACAACATTTCCTGGACAATCCAAAGGCATGTTGCACTTTAAACTGTTCCAAATACTCCAAGAAATTAACAAGCCTTAAAATGCAACATAGAATCCCAAAGCAAGCCAACCTGTCTTTGACAACCGAGCCACAGCTGGTTGTATTGTTCAGTCCGTTCTCGCAGTTCAGCTTGTAACGAATGGTTTGTATTTGATTGCAAGACATCCATCTCCTGAACACGAGCAATCCACGCTTGGGCTTCCCTCAATTGTTCATCTTTATAAATAATATTTTCTTGAGCAGCCCTATGCTGAAAGATAACATTTACCATCATATATATTGGGAAATTTAAAGAAGAAAAGAATTCTTTAATCAAAATACGAGCACTAATTAGACATGCATTAGAGAATTCAAAGTTTAACTTCCACTTCAATAGGACAACTCAAGTATACCATAAACAAACCTGGTCCTGCAACTCATTAAGCTGCCTCTCTTTTTCTTGAATATGTTCTTGAAGGTCATGTATCTGTTTTATATGTTGGGCTCTTTCAGCCTCAAAATGATCACGTTCTCTTCTGCAAAAGGAAGAAAGACAATAATTTGTTCGAAGATTTAGACCTCACTTTCAAAAGCTGCAATAAAATGCAAAGAGTTGCATTCTATCCAGACATCCATTTAGACTTTAAAATCTGAAGAACCTCGAATAAAAACATATAATTGAAGAGAAAAGGACTAAAGTCTTCAAGAAAAGGGGCTAGGGCATAAAATACAGGTGCTAGACATAAACTCACACCTTAAGGATGATAGCTCCTTGTCTTTTTCTCTGAGGAGATCCTCTTTAGCCCATGCCTGCCCAGTCAATTTAAGCAGAGAAATTCAAGAATTTACATAGCACCTCACACCTCACTTAAAGGAAGAAGAACATACTAAAAACAATCAAGCACTCAACAAACCACTTCATTGTCCAATTTAATTGCATGAAGCTCCCTATCTTTCTCTTCCATCTTCCTTTCCAACTCATGTATGGCCTGTTCCCTTTCATGCAATTGCTCCTGCCCAAATAAACCCAAACTTAGAACACCATGAGAATTATTGGGCGGTAGAGGCCTATTCAGAAGTCTGCTCCTAGAGATCAAAGCCGGACTCCACGTGCAATTTCAATAAAATATATTTCTTTAAAACTCAAAACAGTCCCCATAAGACTCCACATGAAAATCAAGTCATGCCAGTCTTGTTATATATAACATTTAAAATGATTACATGAATAGCTTAGCATTGTTTTCTCCATCAACTTAAAAAGAAAAAATTCCTTTTCTCAAGTTGCATGCTAAAAACAATTGTATTCAAAACCTATAATAATATAAACTGAATTACAAATTCAAACCTGAAGCTTCGTAGCAGCATTAGCATGTTCCTTGATCTGTGCATCAAAGTTGCTTTGCATTCCCATTATCTCAGATCTTGCAATTATTTGGGCTCTGAAGCCAACCTCCGTCTGTTGCAATTCCTCTCTTTGTCTAGCAACATTATGAAGTCTCTGCAGCAAAAGGTCATCATCTAAGCTATCGTCCACTGTGATTGAACAAAAGTCGACATCAAGTGGTTCTCGTCCCTGCTGCACCTTGATAGAACACCAAATCATCTTCATTTTAAATAACAAATTAATCTTCATATTAAAATATCCTGGCAGTAAAGGTATTTCCACAAATCAGAATCCTAACCTCATATATAGTTCTCTCATCCGTTTGCCCTAACTTCAATCGTTCCAGCTCCTAGGCATCAGAAAAATGTCCAATTAATGAAAAAAAATTTAAATACCAACCTCAGACCTTAATGCCAAGATACAATCCCTTATGTTTGAATTGACAATCAGGTGGTGTTTCAATTGGGACAAGAAAGATTCCATATCTCAGACTAATTCATTGTTTATGAACCCAGGAAAACTGAAAAAAGTATGCTTCTACGCTCCATCTTTTCCTCCACCATATTAGATTATATTGACATATATACACTACATTTTCTTTCCAAAAAAAATCTGATGAAAAGTAAAAGATTCAGCTAAATCAATATCCATATAGTCTTTTGAGCTCAGTGTGCGAGCCGTTTTCCATAACAACAAAGCAAACAAATTCTAGATTTTCTTCACCAGCAAGACCATGTTTCTAAGGCTACTCATCATTTTCCCTTGTTTCCCGCAGCTCTAATCATCCACTCCACATGAGCAATTTTCCAACTATTTCCCTAAACAATGATGCTCCGTTAGTTAGAAGATAACATGTGTTTTAAAAAGATGAAATCAAACTTTTAATTCTCAAAAGCTTTCAAGGTTTTGGCACCGAAAAAGAGAAAAACAGTCCGCTCAACTAAACATTATAATAAGATCATTAAAGTCAGAATAATTGAGACGCTCATGGTGAAGCGGCAAAACTAAGCAACGAACTGAAACCCAGAAACTCCATCCCTTTTGTTTATGGAAAATGATATAATAACAACTATATCACAATTTATCCACGACGAATAATTATTTTTTCCGATTCCATCCACCAAATCAATCTTTCCATTACGGCAGTGTGACAAATTTTACCCGATACATCCTGTTTTCACAAACTCACTTGTCATCGAACTTCATCCCATGTTTGGCGGCTTCGGAAACCACCACGAAAAAAACAACCCGTTAATCCATAAATTCGTACTTAACTTTCTGTTTTCTTCTCCCACATTTTCTCGAAAACCAAACAAGCCCAAATGCCATAAAATTTTATAACGAGACCAGTACCTCGTCCCCAGCTTTTCGATGCTCCGAAACTGCTCGCCACTCTTTCCGGGACGAAGACGTTGACGACGATGGTGGCTGCATCGAGAGAGAGCCACCACGAGTGGCGGTTGAGGCCGCGACTCCGGCCGACGCTTCCATTGAAATCAGAGGCTCTGAGATCACCCCAACTCTCTTATCTCTCTCTCACACGCCGACACAAAAATTCCTAGGTTTTGAAAGAAACCATAAGAAACCCTAGAATTTGAGAAATCTTACGATGGAGGTACCTGAACGGTAGCGGAATGAAACCGAAATCGAAGCGAAAGGGAGGAGGATGGTGTAGTTTATGGGGTAGCGGAGAATGAGAATTTGAGAGGGTTTTCTTAGTGGAGGGGGTTTTGGAGGGGTTGTACTTTGTAGTTTAATTAGTGGAGAGTTTGACGCGAGAGAGTGAGAGAAATAGAGAGAGCAATTTCGACCCAAAGCAGCCTCCCGCCATTTATAGGCAACTTCATCACCTGTATGCGACATCTCACGCGTCTTGGTAGCGCGTGCATCTTACCTTTCTAGTCCTACCTCTATCTTATAAATAATATTTATAATCGTCGTATTATGAAAGCGTCGTGTGCTTATTTTTAAAATATTAAAATTTTAATAATAAATTATATTATTGTTTAAAAAGGAATCATTTATACAATTCATGATTTTATAATTTATCAAAATTCAGACTATTCAATTAGTCTCGTTTAATTATAATTTAATAAAATATTATTTTTTAATATTATTTTTATTTTAAAATTTTAAAAAAAATTATAAATTATTTATTATATTTTATATAAAAATTTGATAAAATTATAATAATTATAAAATACTAATCTCATCTGTCCAGTCAAATCAGAGTATTTTTAATTTACTAATTATTGAGAAAATATGTTATGGACTTCCCAAGACCCATTACGCCTTCTAATTATTTAGAATTAAAAAATAACGCTTCCATCCAATCATTTAAATATTTTAATAATTAGTTTAATTTAATAAAGAGTTTTATAAATTTTTATATAACTAAATTTTAAAATGATAATAATTTTAGAAAATAATATTATTTTTATAAAATATCACTTTTTAAAAATATAGTTGTGTAAAGCATTATAAAGAAGTTGCCAAATAATGTTGCATGAAAATAATATCATTTTTAAATCGGTGAATATAAACGTTACGGTGTAGTTTACAAATTGACAATGTAAATATTGTCCTACTATAGCTACCGAAGATTCTCCCGATCTATGCAATCTTTTTTTATTCTTTTTTATCTTTATATTTTTTAATCATCTTTAACATTTTTTTAAAAAATATAAAATTTATAATATTATTAAAAAAATACTTCATTAATTATTAAGTACAAAAATTATAAAAAAAATTATCGAGACGGGAAGCTTTATCGAGAAATAAAACATTTTCCCTCTCAGAAAGTATTAAAGTTACTTTGATTTAAAATGTATATAAATATAAAGTCTTGCACCAAAATTAGTGATGACAGCATTTTGCATGCATGTTACGGTTGACATTCGATTAGAATTTTTGAGCAATTTCATCTCAAACACCTTAAAAACAAAAAAAGATAAGCATGGATTCCACAATATTTAGTGGTGTACGTGATCAACATGGTTTACAAACAAGATTTAATCATGTGAGATTTACATATCATATTTATCTCTCTTAATTATAATAAAAAATTTGAGACCAAAATTACAAAAATAAAAAAATCTCTTAGCCAGTTGGACACCAACCCACAATTACCATTACTCGTCATCGCCGCCAATGCTCATTCGCATATCCATTTGAGATCTATGTGCAACATAGGTAGGAACATTCCCATAACGTAGTAATATCTAGCAATCTCGGGTGAGCAAAGGCTAAAGTAAAAGCAAGAAAATGCAGTATTCGAATGAGCAATGACAAGAAAACAATAATGGGCAGATTGGCAAGGGCAAGGGTGGGATTAGCAAGGGCAAGAAAGTCAAGGGGCGAGCAACATGAGATGGTGAGCAGGTCCAAAGATGAGCAATGCATTATGGCAAGCAAGCCCATAGGCGAGCATTGTGCAAGAGCAAGCAAGTCCAAGAAACATAGTGGAATCTGACCAGTGCTCATGAGCATTCAAGGTATTCACTCGGTACCTTTTTTCTATCAAATGGTGACATTTTACGAGAAGCACATGCAAGTTAAAGGCAATCATGGACTCAATCACCATGCATGTTCCATGCCAAACCATGCGCAAAAGCTCTTCGCCATGCGGGCGACATTCACCAACGCCCAAACTGAGGTTTTCTTCCCCTTGAACAAGCTTCTAAGACTCGCAAAGCACATCCATTTTGTCTCTGTCACGCCCTTTATCCAGCATAGACAATGTAATATAGTCACTTTATCAAAAATTATTATAGTTTCTTTTATTTAAAATGTATATAAATATAAAGTCTTCCACCAAAAGTAGTAATGAGAGCATTTTGTATACATGTTACGCTGATGTCGGATTAGAATTTTTCAACAATTTTATCTCAAACACCTTACAAATCAAAAGAAATAAGCACATATAGACTCCACAATATTTAGTGGTGAGATCTACATGGTTTGTGGACAAGATTTAATATTGTAAGATTTACATATCATATTTATCTATCTTAATACAAAAAAAAAAAAATCTTACCCAGTTGGACACCAACCCACGACCACCATTACTCATCATCACCGCTATTGCTCATTTGCATATCCATGTAAGATCCGTGTGCAATGTAGGTATGAACACCCTGACGTAATAGCAACCTAATTATACAAGAAACATAATCTCAAGTGCAAAGGAATGTCATACCAGGCAGGCAAAGCCATGGGCGAACAAAGACTTAGGTGAGCACGTCGTTGGAGTAAGAGAACACAATATTCAGGCAAGCAATAATGGGCGAAATTAGCAAGCGAGCAGTGCACGATAGCGAGCAAGTCCAAGGGCGAGCAATACACAATAGCAAGTAAGTCTAAGGGCGAGCAATGCACGATAGCGAGCAAGTTTGAGAGATTTAGGCTTCGTTTGTTTTCACAATACGTATTATATCATCTTATATCATATAATCATTATAACTTTCTTAAATTTCTACACAAAATAAACTAAATAATTCAATTTTTTCAAATCACAAAATAATAATAATATTAAAAAAATATATTCTAACAATATTTATTCAATTTTTAACTTCTAGTAGAATATGACCAAATGCTTTGAAGCATTCAAGGTGTTTGTTTGACACCTTTATTCTACCAAATGGCAACATTTGACAAGAAGCACTTACAAGTCAAAGCTAGTCGTTGACTTAGCCGCCATGCATGTCCCATGCCCAACCATGCGTGGAAACTCTTTACCACGTCGGCAACATTTACCAGCAGTCGAACTAGTTTTTCTTCCTTTTAGTCTAGCTTCTGAGACACGCAAAGCATGACCACTCCATCTCTGTCACCCCTTTCATCATGTGTACTGGGACAATGGATGCTTACCAATCAACCAACCCACCCTCATCAAGAGACTTCAAAGGCTTTATTTGACATCTTAGGCTAACTTGAGCTCTTTTTTTTTTTTTTTTTTTTAATGTGTCACTACAATAGGAATGGATTTTTGTAACCATTATTTACAACGAAATTTTTTTTCTTTGTTAAAGTATTACATTTTTACAATGAAACTCCATTTCTCTTTGCAAGTGTTTGCAAGTGAATGCAATTGCAATGAGAAAATTTTCTTGCAAAATAATCGTTGTAAAAAATCTCAGATCTAGAATGCCAATTCATTTAGCAACAATTTTAAGACAACAGCAGCGACATTGATTCGCTATAAAAAAAAATTTACCCATTACCAAAATTTTGTTTCGCTAAAAAAGTAAAATGAACCTTAGCAACGATTTCACCCCATTGCAACTCAGTTGGCCTAATTAGCAATGATATAATTTTGTTGCTAACTCATTTCCAACGAAACAAATTCATTGTAAAAGTATGACTTTTTTACCAGTGAAGGAAATTTGTTGCAAATTAGGAAACATTTGTTGCAAAATGGTAACCTAGGTAAAACATTTACCAACAAAATTCAATCGCTGCAAATGTCTTAGTACCAACAAAATAATTTCATTGGTATCATCATTTGCAACAATATGATTTCATTGTTAAAAAATAATTACTAACATTTTCTAATTTCCATGCAAAAAAAAAAAGAATGAAACTAAAATTAAATTATCAACGATATGATTTTGTTGCAAAAACTATCTTAACAACGAGGTAATTTCCTCGCTAAAACATTTTACTAACTATTTCATTTCCTTGCAAATGATACTAAGAAAATAATAAAATTTCATTATCAACGATATTTTTTCTTTGCAAAAAGCCTTTATTTCCTTACAAAAATATTTTAGTAACGATATAATGTTTTTGCAAAAAGAAATTAGCAACGACATCCTTCTCCTTGCAAAAACATATTTTCAACAATATATTTTCCTTGTAAAATCAAGTTAGCAACAAAATTATTTTTTTACAAAAACATTTTACTAGCAATATTTTCTCCTTGAAAAAATTAATTATCAATGGTTATCATTTCCTTGCAAAGGCACTTTACCAACCATATAGTTTTGTTGCAAATAGAAACTAAGGAATAATTGCAATAATTTCGTTACTAAGTGTAAATCTATTTTACCAATGAGACTAATTTCATTGCTAATGAATTTTAGCAATGAATTAATTACAATGAAATTAGTTCGTTGCAAAAAGGTCAAGACACATTGTAATGATTTATTCTCTCGATACTTTATTTCCTTTCTTACCTGCTTCATTCTACCCTCCATTAAAGTATTCACAGAAATATATTGCATATGAGAGAGATAATAGTGTGAATGTTCAATTGGGAAGCCAAGTTGTTGCTTGCTAATTTTTCATTTTCTTTGGATTATTTTCCATTCTCGGATCTGACTCATTACCAAAATATGTTTATATAAAATATTCTCTTGGATCTAGGCCAGTCCAGCATCAAGTACTCTCTTGTGTTCGAATGAGATATGTAGTTAATCACCATCCAACCATTACTGCCTAAAGCACCGTTCGGTCGACAAAATGTCTTTTCTCTATTCAACAAGATCTATTTAGAACTAATGATACAACTTGAGTTCCAGTGTTTGAACGAATACCATTCGCTAGTTTGTTTGAAGGTGATCAAACAACTTGAATTCCAATGTTTGAACGGATAAGTTCTCCTATTACAAGGTGATCGAATGAAGACAATTTGGCTTTCTCCATTCGGGCTCTTCTGGTCCGCTCATATAAAATGATGGCTTGGAGAGATGGTCAAACGAATACCGTTTGGTAGACTCTAAGTAGGGCTGTAAATGAACCAGTCTGTTCAATAGCTCGGTTGGTATTCGCTCAGTTAAACTTGAATCAAACTCAACTCGTAAAAAAAGAAAAGATCATTCGTGAAAGTAGATATCCGCTCAATTTGTAAATGACATTTATCCGACAATACTCGACTCGACTCGTTAAAGCTTGCTGGTTATTGCTCGAGTCTACTCGTTAACTCGACTTGATTAAAATCCATTCATATATAAATAAATATATGCATACACCTATGTATATATACATATATATATATGTATTAGCTAATAATATAAGCATACCACTTTTTATAATTAAATATATAATATGTAATCTAATTACTTACGTCTATATAGTGAATATATTTCATAGTTATATTTTATAATTTGTTTAATAATTAATTAATAAAATTTAATAATTTTATATACTTGTATGTAAGAACCATATATGAAATAGATATATTCTATTATATTAAACGTACGTATTAATAATATATCTAGGCATATAATATATTGTTATTTTAGATAAATATCAACTAGTTAGATATTAATTATTTATAAATTTTTTAAAATTTTATAATTCCATAGAGGTTATAATTGTCAGTTGTATAAATTTAATATTAGATCTTTTATTTTTTTTTAATTTATTAATTATTAAATATTATTCAAAAAATAAATAATTCAAGCTCGAGATTGAGCTTGGCTCGAATTGACTCGTACTCATTTGTGGGATAAGCTCAAGTTCGAGTTAAGAATTTAGCTTATTGAGTCGAGCTCAAACAAAGAATAAAACAAAATCTAGAGCTTAAGCTCGAGTATTTTGAATTGAGCCGAGCTTGACAAACCAAAGACCGGTTCAGCTCAGCTCAGCTCGATTAGAGCCATAACTCTTAGATAGCAATATAAGTTCTCATTTTACAAGATCATTGAACAACGACCGTTCGACTTTCTCCGTTTGGCCACTTCTGGTCCGCCTATGTAAAATGATGGCTTGGAAAAATGGTTGAATGGATACCGTTCGCAAGTCCATTCGATATAATCTGAGATAGCAATGTAGGGTATCCTTTTGCAAAGTGATTGAACAACAACAGTTCGGCTTGCTTTATTTATCCACTTCTAGTTCGCTTATGTAAAATAATGGTTTGAAGAGATGATCGAACGACGTAATGTTCGGCTAGTTTGTTCGATTTACTTCATAGACTTCACACATAAATACTAAAATGGCCATTCTAAATAAATAAAATATTTTACCATTTTTAGGATAGCATTAAGGTTCAATTACTAGAATTATAATTAAGTATTACTCATTGAAAAATTCTAACTAATATCTAGGCGAAAAATTAATGATGAAAAATTAAAAATATATTTTTACCTAAAATGAGAAAAAACATTTATATAATATGGGTTAATTATCCAATGAAGTCCAAATATTGTTATTTACCCAAGATATGTTCACATGGCAGAAACAAAGTGCCCCCATCCAAGAAATATTGAAAATATCACTTAAACATATTTACCTCAAAAACACTCTTGCTATTCGAATTTCACTCTCACACATTTGCTCATTTATACTGTAAAAGCAATATTTCTCTAGTTCACACTTGCAATGAAGAACAGATGGTTATGAGAAATTCGTTCAATGATGGAACGGTTCTGAGTCATTCAAAGATTTGGCCAGTTCTATTTTATTTTATCTTCAATGGAGAGATATCCAAGCTTGGGAATCATTATGGTTTGAGGTTTTTGTAAGTTTTGTAGATAGGGCTTTTGTTTCAGCTATCCGCAAACAATTTTTGTTAGGGATTCTTTAACTGCTGCGTGAATCATCATTTATTTCATACCAGGGAGTTTGGGGCATACATTTAACAAAGTGAGATTGTAAGGGGCTTTTGGCAGGACGGTTTCATTACTTGCCCAACTGCCTCCAGATCGAGTAAACGTACAAACTTTTTTTTTGTAGAAATGATGCATTGTCCACATAAATATCAGCTTATTTTGTTCCAAGATTTAAGTTATTATTTTTGTATCATGTAAAAAATGGAGCATACTGCACCACCTTGATAACACAGTTTAACGGTTACTTTCTTTAGGGTTGAAAGACTGATGGATTTTTTTTCTTTCTTTTTTTAGTTTGAAGTTTACTTTTGTTGAACAAATAGCCAAATACTATGTTATGTTGAAAACTTGTCAGTTGGTACTATGTCAAATAATCCCTAATCACAATACATGAATAAATATATTAATATCATTAACACATAGGCCCCTTTACTTTAAATTAATTCAAGAGTCAAAATGACCACATTTTGAGATAAAAAAAAATATGATTGCATTGAAAAGAGAAACAACCAGTAAGATAAAAGAGCAAGAGAATGCATGATATTCTTGTGGAGATTATTTACACAGCCTTCTCAAATTTGAACTATTTTCTACAAAGTCCAATTCTTTTGAAAGAGCAAAAAAAAAAAAAAAAAATTCTATTAAGACATGATCTGTTGCTTTTTTGCCGTGTCTTTTATTAATTATACTTAAATTAATAATTAAGGACATTGGTAATATAAATTATTACCATGCATGAGATTTGTGACTATTAATTATTACGGGTCAAGCCCATAGTTGTGAGGCTCATAATGTTTGGGGAAATTTGTGTGATTGGCAGATATCTTCTGCCTTTTAAGTAACACATTAGTTATATTGTTTTAAGGGTTAGTTTAAAAAAATTAGACATGTAGGAATAATGTCTCAATTTCAGGTTGTATATACATAAATTGTTTTGTTAGGACTAGATTTATATGGAAGAAATGTTATGTACTAACATTCTATGATGGAAAAAGATGCAAATTTTGATTAAGTATACTAATTCATTTTCATGGTTTGGATGATCTAGAAATTATGAAGTCAAATAAGATGAATAGGGCGAATGCACGATCAAATCATGTAGCTGGGCCAAAGTCATTGCCAAGTTGATCGCTAAGAATGTAAGGAATTTCTATTATGTATAGTATCTCTAGCTAATAAACATGCGTATATAAGTCACTACAAATGTAATGAACTATAATTACTTTGTAGCGTGACATACTTGACAATCTACCAAGAAAGAGAGATTTTTATAAGTTTTTTCTGTGGTCTAACAAGAAAGAGATATTTGTTATAGAGCACAATAAAGAGAACTATATAAGCAATAATAACAATATCATCTATTTAATTTATTCGTGTTAAAATTATATTTATTTACACAAGGTATCTGTTAAGGATGTAAATCGGTACGGTCTAGTCCAAGAGGGTGATGGATGGAAATTTTCGATCCATCACTCTCCCAGGATCGGACCAGACTGGACCCAACGTTCATAGGGACCGGATTGGTAACTATTAATCCGGTCTAGTCAGTCTATTTGGTCTGATCCAATTATTTTTTTATTTTTTAAATAAATTAATAAAAAAATTTATTGAAATTACTAAATTAAAATTAAGGGAATTAATAATGTAAATTATGTAACTAACTCATTAAAAAATTATTTTGTATAGTCAATGATAATAAATTAGATAAAAATTACATTATTAACTTATATAATTATTATATAAAAATAATATATTAAATTATTAAAAATATTTTTACAAAATATATAGGAGTTCGGTCCAATCCTATCTAAAATTTAAAAACCCCGTGACAGGACTGAATGGTCTCGGTCCACAATTTATTGGACTGAAACTGACCGGTCTAAAGTAGGGCTGAGCAGAAATCTGAAAATCCGACTCCGCTCCGCCTCTGCTCCGATTCGACTCCGACCCACCGACTCCGACTCCGACTAATCCTCCGACTCCGACTCCCCGATCCGACTCCGATCTGACTTCCAATCCGACTCCGATCCAATATTATGCATATTTTATAAAAATATGTGTTTTCAATATATTAACATCTAATAAATAATAATGTATAAACACTATAATGAATAAAAACATGTAACATTATAATACTAATGTATAATAATATGTAAAACTAATGGATAAACACAACTATTTAAATAAAAAAATTATAATAACATGTAATAGTAATGTGTTAATAACTAAATTATTGATGATATAGATTTTATGAACAAATGTACCTAAAATAATACACTTATAGTCTTATACTATAATAACATGTAACACTAATGTACCTAATATACCATGTAGTACTAGTACTAAAGTCTAATGTATAGTAATACTATACAATCTATAGACTATAATAACATGTAATACTAACTAATAATGTATTAAGCAATAAGCCACTAATGCTGCAATGCATAATAACATATTAACATGTAATACTAATATATAATAATTAATGTATAATATAATA